>JASDQU010294298.1:980-14237 GCA_032191745.1 Picea mariana | reverse complement strand
TATAAGGATACAATTCATAATAATTGCCTCAAAGTACCACACAGACCCTATAAAAAGGATCTTTCATCTTTGAGGGGGATATGGGAACCTACGAGAGGTTTTTCATAATATGGAAGGATTCTAGGGTCTTCACCATGGTCCAATAGGGAAAACAAGGGAAATGTGATCTAAAAGAAGATTTTAAAAATTATGGGAAAAAAGGAGGAGCTCAACCATTACACATTCCCTTTACAAGGTATCTTTATCCACCATGTAGGATACATATTCCATTAGGAAATTTGTTCACTAGGGATGGTTCTAAAGGCCTTATCCATTTTCATATGGGAACCAATATGAGGTTTTACACACTAGATTGTTATTGAGACACTACCCATGGTCCAAGGAATTAAATGAATGTCTCAAAAACTAAAAATATTCTTTTATAGTTTATGGACCATGAGTAGGGTTTGAAAAAATTGCACAATCCCTACAAATGAACTATTTATAATGGATACCATTAAAAGGGCTGGTATGCTAGGAGTTGATATTGTTGGAATACTGAGAGGGGGAGTGAATCAATATTGAGCAATTAAACCACTTTTAACCACAATATATAAACTTCAACTTTATCAACAATACATCATCAATATATCATATATGATTGAATTCAATATATCATGAGCATATAATCATAAGAAACATCACGTCAATAACATCACATCAAGTACACGGTACACCAAAATTTATGGGAAAACCAAAATGAGAGAAAAACATGGAATGATTTCTTATATATCAAAGATTGCAATCATTGGAAGCACCAACTTCCTAATCCTCCAACTACAACTGGAAGGAGGCTCCAACCCCCTATTTATAGGATTGAACTTGAAGGAATCTAAAACTCCCTGATTTACCAACTATAACTATAAGGAGTCTCTGACCCCCTAATTTATAGGCTCCAACATGAACGAAGCTCCAACTCCCTGAGTTCTCTTGCTCCAACCAAAAGGAGGCTATGACCCCATGATTTAAAGGCTCAAATGTGAAGGAATGTCCAACTCCCTGATTCTCCATCTCCAACCGGAAGGAGGCTACAACTCCCTTTCCTTTCCCCATCGTGTCACCTTGAAATATAACTGTAGACCAAACTGCCACTACCATAATCACTGCCACTGTCATTGTAACTGCCACCATCACATCAACTTGTAACTACCATTGTCACACCAACCTGTCACTTTCACCATCAGTGATATGCTATCATCAAGCAACTATAACTAGATCCACTCACATGGTTACCAAAACCATCACCATACTATGTACATCAACCATGTACCAAAACTAGTACCATACAATGTGTCAAACCTGTACCATACCATCAATCAACCATGTACATCAACCTGTACCACACCATGTATCAACCATGTACCATACCAAGTACATCAACCATGTACCATATCACATAAATCGACCATGTATCAAACCTTTACCATCTCATGCATCAACCAAGATACTAATATAGCTAAGATTTACTACTAATCAATGTACCATAACATCACCAATGTGTATCTCAACATGTACCAAGAACATATCTCAACCATATACCATATCACTCATGATATGTATCAATCATCCCATACACCATGTACCATAAGATATCAACAATGAAGTGCCTCATCAAAGTACCAAAGCATGTACCAAGATCACCAACAAGTGCCTCTAACCATGCACCACATACCGAAAAAAACATGGCAATCATCCATAGACCATGTACCTCAAACATGTGCTATATCACTCATGATATGCCTCAACCAATTACCATAACCATGTGTGAATATATTCAAGGTATGAACCAACAATGAACCTCAATAAATATGCCTCAACTAGCATGTACTATGCATCCAAGAAGTTCCTTAAGGAATATACCAAAAATCACAAGGAAATTCGTCAAGCATGTTCCACAATATAACCAAGATTCAACCTCACAACACATAGAATAACTTACCTTTACATCTATAATTGACCTAGTCCCTCTGATCCTGGTACATAGAGCTATAACTTTACCTTAGTCCTCAACAACTTGGCCCTATCATATTTTACCTCTTTTGTCTAGTTCTCATAAGACGAAGACTATTGTATAGTGATGCCTCATGTGACGAGCCCTAGACAACCCATGGGGGTGTCTCTCATTACACCCTCAATATGACCCGTGAGAGCCTACTTAATTACGTTTACAGAAAAACCCTAGCTCTCTTAAACTTTGAAACTTTCTCTCTCACTTCGCACTTTCTCCATTTCCTCAGACTAGACCTCATATTAGCCAATATACCAAAACGTCCTCACAAGACATATATTAAATAAATGTTTGTATGTACTTATGAGAGACTCCTTGAGGTGTATGTATACTTTTTCTAATTAACTTCTCTTCTTAATCTTAGGGCTTCTTGAACTTCATTGTGACAACCATTTTACCCTTTCATTAAGGACTTTTAACTAATTAGGGTATTTTAAACCATTCTTTAGGGATTCCAAGCTCATGAGGGAATATATACCTAAACGTGAGGAACCAAATGGTGTAGAACCTACCTTTGGAAATGACATGATGAGGAATATCCATATATGAGTGTGTTACATGTATTTAGATTGTCCTTCATTTCCTTATTCCTTGATCAACTTTTGGTTCCATAACCACACCTTTGGGGATTCATGTAGACTTCATCAAATGTACCCATAACATCTGTTGACATCAACAGGTCTTGTTGAAATCAATGAAAACTAACTTACCATCAATCTCGGTCACAATTGTTGGGTATATTGAATTCTCCAAGGGTTGGCATCAATGACAACAAACTATCCAAACCAAATGTCCAACAGATATTAGGTCCCTAACCATGGTCCAAGTATGACCATTGATTTCTCATGGACAACCATGTAACATTTTCTTGATATATGGATAATATAATGATTAAAGGATTAAACTATGTGAATATAGAAATTTTTTACAATAAAAAATTGAACTCTTAATCTATTTAAGTACTATGCAATGAGAAGGCGAAGATTCCTAGAAATAAACCTTTCATAATTATGACTGTCTTGGAAATTAACGACAATGTCATCAACTGTAATGAAAAATCATAATCCAAAGGTGGGACATATGACCATGAGCCCTAAAAATATCTTTTATGCCATATTTTTTGTCCTTGGACCATCCTCATGACCCTAATACCAATCCATAGTGTGAAAAAATTCATAATGGCATCCATAGTATATTTTTGGGGTAAATATTCCATGTACAAGGATTTTGTGGTGGTTTCATAACCTATATATGGTCCATGGACCATAAAAGTATATTTTAGTACCTAATACATTGGTTTTTATCCTTGTACCATGAGTTATGCCTTAAGAACTATCTAGGGTGGAAAGATTTGTTTTAGTTCCATGTGACCATGGTTAAGCATTGAGAACCATCCCTAGAGAGAAAAATGTCCTAATCACATATGTATCCCACTTGGTGGATAAATATCCCCTCTAAGTGGCATGTGTAGAGTTTTAAGACCTCATCTATCCTCAATGGCCCTATAATCTTCATTTAGGTCATATTGATTTATTTTTCCTTCCTCAATCATAGCCATGATCCCAAGATCCATCCCTAGCATGTTAAACATCCTATATGCACTCATGTTCCACTCAAATGTCATATATCCCTTTTACAAGTCCTATGTGGTGCTTGAAGGCCACACTAACTAGATATTTAAAATATTTATATAGGACTTGAGGACCTTTATTTCATCCTCTTCCCATAGTCAAGACCCTAAGACCCATCTGTGTTGCAAAAAACCTCCAAATGGCACATGTATCCAAATCAAAGGCTCAAAGTTCCCTCTAAAGGGCCTCTCTAGTGGTTAAAGGACTTGTTCATCGTTCATGTGTTTCAATAGTTTAAATTAGTTCTTAATATTCTTTATTTTCTTCCATGGCCATGGTTAAGGTCTCAAGACCTATCCATTATCTCTAAAACTTTCTTATAGTTTCCATATCTCATTTGGATGTCAAAGATTCCATATATAGGGTTTTTTTGGCGGTTCAAGATGTCATTCATTGATTATGATAACTAAAAGATTAATTTAGATCCTAAAACCATTTTTCTCCTTCATTAACCATGGTTAAGGCTTTGATACCCATGCCTAGTACACAAAATCTCTTAACGATGCCCATATCCCACCAAGAGGCCAATGATCTCGATCTGTGTGGTGGCTTGAGGCTTGGATTAGGGATTAGGGACATAGAAGTTTCAATTGTGAGAGGCCTGAGATCCTTCTCTTATGTGCAAAACCTCCAAGTGGTAACCATATCCCACTTAAAGGAAAATGTACTTTCTAGAGGTTTTTGTGGTGGTTTGAGGAATATTTTATGCCCCGTAAGAATTATAAGATTTATTTATGGATTACGGACCTTATTTTACTCCCCTAATCATGGTCAACAAATTTAGAGCTATCGCTATTTCACAAAGACTCTATCCCACTCACGTGCAAAAGATCCCTTTTAGTGGGCCTTTATTACAAATCAAGACCTTGATTATTTCCCACTAGACCAATCTTTTTTATTAATTCTATAATTCCCAATATTTATCCCCTAAGCATGGTTAAGAATTTGGGAACCCATACTTGATGCATAAAAAAATTATAATGGTAACCATATCTCACTTGAAGGGCAATGATTATCTATAGAGGGAATGCTACATGGATTATGACATTGTTTATGGCATTTTATCCCTAAAAGTTTTCTCTAGGGCCAAATGGCATTATTTTCCTCCCTTGACCATGGTTAATGCCTGAAGACCCATATTTTAGATGAAATACCTCATAATGGTACCCATATTCTAATTGGAGGCCAAATATCACCTCTAAGGGATTGTAATGGGGCTTTTATGTCCATGACCAATGGACCGTAGAGATCCATTTATGGTGTAAGTTGCATGTTTTCTCCCTTCACTATGGTCAAATCCTTGATACCCATCTCTACTACACAAGAACTCTTAATCACATCCATATCCCATATGTATTCCAAATAGTCACTTTAAATGCTTTATTTTTTGGTTTTAAGCCTTGATCATAGCCCATTAGCGCAAGAATCCTAATTTTGGCCTGATTCCCTCAATTTCTCCCCCGACTAAGGTCGAATATCCAACTCTAGTGCAAAAAAAATCCATGTTGGAACCCATATCCCACTCTAAGGATTATGATCACTTATATAGGGCATGTGTTGTGGTTTGTGGTCTTATGCATGGCCCTTGGTTGATAGAAGCTTCATCTAGGGACTAACAAGATTATTTTCATCTCAGGCTCATTAGTAAGGCCTTGACACCCATACTTACTATTCAATGCATTATATGATCAATCATATTTCACTTGGAGGTTATATATGCTCTTCAAAGATCCTTCTTGGTGGTTTCAATCCACGTTCACATCCCATGAGCCCTAAAATATTCATTTAAAGATTAAAACCCATGTTTTCTTCCCCTTACAATGGATAGGTCCCTAAATCAAATCACTTGTGTAAAACCTTCTAAGAACACCCATATTACCATTTGAGGCCAAATATGCCGGTTAGAGGGACTAAGAAGTAGTTTGATGCATTGATAATGGCCTAGAGATTCGGTTTATATTATTTTGAAAATAATTAATTATATATAAAGAATTATAAAAATTTCATCGGTAATAAACCCAAATTTCCATAATAAAAAAATGATTTCAAAACATCGTTAAGAAATATGGACATGGACCTATTGTTATGACAAAGTATAAATTTTATTCTATATTAATCGCATGAACATTTTAAAGGTGAAATAAATATTAATCCATGTCAAAGGATCTTCAATTTTAATGAAGAGATCTTACCAAATAGTGTCTCGACAATAGTGGAATAGTTTAATTCTAGGTTTTAATGAACCCATATCATATTTTTGTTGGGTACTATTTAAAAGGGGTTATTATCTCCCAGTGTTATATCATTTGACTAAAATGAAATGCTCACAAAGGGAAGAGTCATCATAACTTAACTTCACCTATATACTTTCAAGACTTATCCATCTTATGGATTTTGAACTTTTTCAGAAGAAAAAATTACTCCATTATATTAGAATTATAATCTGTTCTCAAAATCGGTTACAATCAGAAATTTGAGGCAGATCAGCAGGTAGGGAGTCCATCTCCTTCAATTTAGCATCCAAATCAAATGAGAGTGGAACAACCCTATAGAAAAAGAAAACCTTAAACATAAAAGATGGAAAAAAGATGTAAATCTGCTACAAAAGATGCCAAGTGATGCTTAGGGAATAAATGATGATGTCGCCTGATTCAGTCCATCCAAGCCAAGAGAATGATCATATGAATCTTACCACTATTATTGAGCCAATATATTATGACTTTGGAGTCATTGATCAGTTGTAGATGGTCAATATTAAGCCTCGTGGCTGGATGTAGAGTTGTCCAGGCACCCAACAGTTCTGCCCTTGTGCTGGTGCCCAGAACATAGCTAAAAGTCCACCTGTAATGAGAATTTCCTGTCAATATAATCAACCCCCTGCACCACTCAATGTACAGTTGTGTTGTTTAGCACCATTGAACCAGCCCAAAGGAATATTTTCGGCAATGGTGGGATTTATCATTATTTTTAGTTTTTTTCCCCTTGCAAGGGTAGACATCCTGCCAAATATTGTGAAGGCCAAGTGCTCTAAAAACTATTGAATTGGATTTCGAACTTATGATTTGGATCATGCCAGCTTTAAATTGTTCCTCCTACTAACTTTGAAAAAGGTTAGGATATAATTAGAACTTAAGAAAAATCGACGGTGGATATATATCTCTAGCTAGATCATAAGGAGTTGGATAACCGAGACATACTGCCTCTGTAAATACCATACCTCCTCGTACGATATCACATTGACTCAGGAAACCATATACACCCACGTCAATACATTCACATGGCACTGTACTTTGACATACACGTACTCTCCTTTCTTCAATGTGTGAAATCTACAGATATTTTTCGAGGGGAAGGGCATCTTTTTACAACCACTCTATTTATCTATTTTATATACTAAAAGGGATTTTTGCTAAGAGTATGTATAGTCCATCAGCTGAAGATAAAAAAAAATTGTGGAGATTTATTATACGAAAGTACTCCTTTAAAAAAAAACCTAATTTTTTTGTAATCCCTTGCATGATTTCTTTTTTGTTTTCAATTTCCAATTTATGGGTAGAGATCAAATCTGAGAGTAATACCTAAACTTCTTTTAAGTTATGCAATCTGTGATACCACTAATTATTAAAAACAATTTTGACTCATTTTAATTTGTGTTATTTTGATTGGATGGATCTTTAAAGATCAAAAAAATATAGTTTTAAATTATAATAAAATGGTCACATTGAGTAAGACTCTTAAAAGAGGGAGTTATTGATACATTACGAGGAGTGATTGGCAACAATATGATACAAGTGGTGGAGCCATTTGAGTTTAACTCAAAGAGACAAATACCAAATTTCTAGGAAATCAAAAAAGACAAGTGTGGGATTGAAAATTGACAAGTGGTCAAAGAAAAAGAGGCTCATACATGTGTCAAAAGAATTTAGAAAAAATAAATAAAGGGTACACAAAGGAAATGGGACGCCATTCTATGTACGTGAAGATTGAAAAGTAAAAGAAAGAAATATCATGGGCATTACCAGAAATTAAAGACCATTTTGAACTTGAGCTCTGGAATTATTCCATAAGCCACAAAGTTCATTGCCTCTCTTTGGATCAAGAAACTCAACTCGGGGTGACAAGGAAGAAGACTATATGTTCTCTATTCTATGGTTACGGGGAGCAATCTTACTTAACATGTTTTTCCCTAGTTGACGCAACCCCCTACCTTAGCAAGGTCTACGTGACCTCCTGGTCAATGGATCTTCAATGACTAGAGCCAGATCAACTCTTAGGGCCCCTATTGGACCCCAAACAACCACACAATCCCTTTAATTTCTTTGTAAAAACCCACGAGCACTTCTCCTTTGGCTCCTTTCATTTTTTAAAGTTTAACAAACTATGGGCGCTAGCTCCTTTTCTCCTCGTGACCTCAACGCTTATTCACTAGGCACTTTGGAGATTCGGGCTCCAGGAGTTCTTAACACTCCACACACTTGATTCTTTGAACCCATATTGACAAAACCCACAACAAAAGAAAGGGATCGATGGTCCCTGCTCCTTGTCCAAATCAACAGTCCAAATTCATTTTGGCCTTCAACGCTTCAGGAAAAGACCCAACACACAATAATCCACAACCTCTTCCTTTTTTCTTCTCAACCGGATCGACGATTGGCACTACCCATGCAGCCAACAGCTTTGATTCCCTCCACAGTTTCGGCCTTCGGGAGTTCCACTTACTCCAGGTGGCTATCCTCCCGAACTCCAAAATGGCGAAATTCCTTAATCTCTTTCCACGTCACCCTCTCGATCAACACTCGAGATCCTCTCCTGGTGTTAGCTCTTTGGGAGTTATGGTGTTGTCTCTTCTGCGAAATAGGGATCCCTTGACACCTCTCCTTCGACGTGGATGGCTAGGATCACTTCGACAATTTGGCCTTCGAGGGTTTGTACCTCCCCTACTCAATTTTCCTATAGAGTACATTTTCTCTGAAATGTGTGATCTGGTGACACCTTTCCAACTAGATCAACGACTAAGATCGTTTCGCGATTTCGAACTTCAGGGGTTTGTGACCCTTGACCTTCACTTTCCTCTTAAGGTACAGATTTCCCAAAATCCATGATCTTCCTCCACGTGGCTCTCCTGGAACCAATGATCCATATCTCCTCCAGTCCCAAGACTATGACAAAATTGGTTGACCCCATGAAAACCTCCAAATATCCTGGTCTACTACCACGTACCCTTCACAATGAATGATTGTGATCTACTTCGCTATTTCGATCTTCAGGGGTTTTCGAAGCTCCTTGTCTGCAAACGCCCAGAGTGCTTCAGCTCCGAGGGTTCAGATCTGCTTCCACCTGTCTCCTCCTAATGATGGATGATCCCAAGTACTTCGAGACTTCAGGACTTTGGAAGTCTTCTACCTTATGCACTTAAAGAAAAGAGTTAAAGTTTGTGCATCTTACCCAGATCTGACGATTGTCGATACAAAGCACTCAGATCTAGCAACCCAGAACTGATCTCCTCTGCGTTCATTCCTCATTGTCTGGACTCTAATCTGATGGTCTATAAACTTCACAGTTCTCGATCCAATGACCAATGTTGGTCCTCCTCCAGAGCTTACGCTTTATTCTCTAACTTGGAAGATTTCAAACGTTTGAAAGGTTTCGACCTTCAATCTACCTCCTGCGAGCCCTGATGTATTAGGTATCGACTTATTTTTGGGAAACGATACCCCTCCTCAGCTTAGGCTTGAAAAAATTCATGCCTCAACACTTCCTTTGAACACTTACGATCTTTGAGAATTGAATATCTGCGAAGTCTTATGAACTTCGACTTTTAACCCTCTATCTCTTATGAGCTTTCATACCTGAATTAAGTCTTTCTTCGGCTCTTCCTCTGCGCTATCTCTTCCTGATATTTTGACTTCGCTCAGACTCTCAAAGGTTTTTAACCCTTTGGACCTCAAGGGCCTTTCTACTGCACTCCTGGAAGTCTTCTGCTCATCCTCCTGAGCTTCTGAAACTTAAAACAAAGTTTCTTCTCACCAAATTATTGGGCCTGCTCAATGCACACCTTCCAGAGCCTTCACATAGAGTATTTAGAAACCTTGTGAGTGTCCTCCTTTGACACTCCTCTTCTCAGAAATCGAAAGAGAGTTCAACTGTACACACTTGCACCTACTTGATGCCCTCCTTTCAGAGCTCTACAAAGTTCTCGGTAACGCTGTGCTACGCGTACTCCTGCGCAGACTTTCCTCCCAGTTATTCAGTAACCCTGAGGCTCCTCCCGAGTCTGTAAATTGTTCTAGTGTGCTCACCTAACATGTTTTCCTCTGAACTCATAAAAAAATTTAGATACACACTCCTTGCATTGGCTCACAGAGTTTTCAAAACTTTTTCATCCACTCCTTCCATTTAGCCTAAAGAAATCAGAAACGATCTAACGAACTTTCAAACAGATAGTGGATTCTATCTATGCCTGTATATGGAAACCTATCATACATCTACAACATATATTCATAACCACACACAGATAACATTCATCAAATATATAAGCACATAGAATACTCGTAGGCAGGAAAATCTGCACTTTGTATTAATATGAATGTATGTTTACAATGTATACAAAATCTCGGACTACAACTAAGTCTCGACTCTTCTCTCCTCTCTTGAGCCCTCTACCCGCTTATCTCATCAAGCTAGATCTCCTTAATCTTGATACCTCTCCATTCTGAGACAATGAGATTTCTACAAAAGATGGGCTCCTCAAGCTCCCCCTCTAACTCACCTAACTCTTATTAATTACATTGAATTACATTCAATGGCCATCTAGTCTGAATCAGATCTAGATCCCTCCTACCGTCAACCATTAAAGGAAAATCTATTTACATCATGTACAAAGGCAAAAACTGATCTCTACCAATACTTACAACATTTGTTTGCTTTAATTACATTTTAAAATTAAAATTTGAGGGAAAAATAAGAGGGTTGGCGCCTCTCCCTTCCTTCTTGACTTGCGATGATGTGCTTCTTTGCTGGCGCGTTGTTGAGGTGGAAAGGATGCTCCTACATCATAATTCACTACTAGGAAAATCATGAGCTCCTGCTCATGAGCTCCGTTGTTCTGTTGTTGGAATCCCCCTCAATCTCAAACTTTTCCCTGGAGTTGTCCACCAACTCCACTGCTTTGTTGTTGTTGTTGCTTCCCTACTACTGTTGCAGGCTCTTCTCTGCCTAGCTTCCTCCTGCTGATAGCTTGTTGAGCTGACCTCAACATCAACCTCCTGATCTCCTCTATCCCCTCTCCAGTTGATCCACTGGCTGGCTTTCTTCCTACTCCCTGTTCTACTGCAATTCATGTTCTTCATCACTTGTGGCCTTAGCTTGCCACTCTTCTACAGGTTCAAATTTTGTAGTCTCCTCTTGACTGTCCTATTGTTCAACCATTTCCTCTAACAAATTTGTTTCTGTCAGTTCTCCTTGTGCTGGTACAACTCCAGCTTCTTCGAGTTGCTCCTCAGACTAGAATTCCTCTTTGATCTGCTTGAATGTCTCTTCATGGAAGTCATTTAGCGGCTCTGGATGGTGCAACCAATCCTCCACCATGTTCAGTTCCATATCCCCATTGAGTGAGCATCTGAACTATGTGATCCTTTTCCTCTTATCCTTGGGAAGATTCTGATATCTGCTCCTTCATCATGACAGTCACAATTGATTGTCATTTCTCTGTTGTTGCTTCACTCTCAGAATGTGAATTGGCCTTCGTTGGGCTGATTGGTAGGAATATATTGATTCCTCCAATGATTAGACTATACCTTTGATCCTTCTCCATCAACAATCTTTGTTGATTTTAACTCTTAACAGAGTTCATGAGACTCTCAAACAGTCTCATATCTTTCCCCTTGCCCACCTGGCAACTTGGGGTTTATTCTCTACCCACCTAGCAGCTCATGAGATCAACTGATATCTCTAGATTTCCCACCTGGCAATCTGAATTTTCATCACTACCCACCTGGAAATCACTAATATCAATCATTGATCTCCTTCCATTTCCCATCTGACAACTTGAAAGTTCATCTTTTCCCTCTTGGCAGTTCATGAGATCCTTGTAACAACCCTAGTTAAATAGTTGCATAGGGTTTATCAAGTATAGTTAATTAAATAATTAACTGTCCTAATATATTTTAGTTAAACAATGATTATTTATTAATAATATTAATTAATTATTTATTTACTTATTAATTGTTTATATCTGTTGACTAATTAATTAATTAATTAATTAACTCATTAAAGGTTTGGTTAATGAATTAAGAGCTTAATAATTTTTATCTATTTATTATAAAACTTTACGTATGCAGGGGGGATGAAGCATTGAGTGGAGGGATAGGGTAATAAATGGAAGGATAAGGTAATAAATGGAGGGATAAGGTGGGTGGCATTAACGGAGGGTAGGAGTCGGTGAATAGAGGGCGATATGATTGGGCAGAGGCCTTCAGGAATGGATGATTATGAAAATTTGGGAGAGGAGCATTATTGCAAGAGAGAACTGTATTTTCTGAGAGATATTTTATGGTTTGGTGTTTGGGTGAACTATTGTAGGGGGCACCAGGTTGCTGGGATTTTTGGGCTCGGGGGCCAGGAATCCTCACGAAATCTTGGAGCTAGGGAGCTGGATAGGCTGCTCCTAGCTAGTTGGGTCGTTAATCGGTTTTGGACAGGGTTTGGTCAGAGCATCGGGTAGAGTTTTGGGCAAAGCAGCAGAGAGGACAATCGGATATTGGGAAAATAGCATCAACAAGAGGTATCTATATTCATGAATTTGCTGGTTTATGTGGTTGTTATGTAATTTATTAGATTGTTGTTCATAAATTTAAATTTCTGCTACTTCTATGCTGAATATTGAGATTGCTTATTGCTTATACGTCGAGATGCTGAATGAAATTGCTTATTTCTTATGCTGAATAATCTTAATTTTTTAAATTAACAAAAAAAAAATAGGCTTTGTTAAATTAGGGCATTACACATGGTATTAGAGATTCAGTTTGAAGCACTGGAGCCTTAAGGGCCTACCCACCTACCCGCATGTAAGAATGAGAGTTCAGGAATGGAACTGTTCCAACCCTAAAATTAAAATAAAAAAACACTATAATAGTTATATTGAAACCCTGAAACCCTTTAATTAGATGAAAATCTGGGCCAAGCTCCAACTCCACCTAACCTGCAATCCAAGCACATGATTTTTTTTTTTTTTATACAGATCTATATACATATAAACATATAAACAATATGCACAGTAAAAATGAAGTGGTATAATATGAATTTTGCCGAGGATTTTCTAAGCAAATAAATATATATGAAAAAATATATATATAGAAGTATGTTAATGGTATGGAGAAACTAGAGTTAAAAAAAATATACAATATAAAAGTATAGTAAATTATAAAAAAAAAATAAGAAAATATATTACATATTAAAATGATGAAAAAAAAAAGAGTTACATATTGAATATATAGATAAATTGGTGTGTGCATGAGTGTTCTATTCCTAAACCATCCTAATACCTAAATATCACCATCCTTATGATAAATTCCAAAACTA
>JASDQU010294296.1:3962-14237 GCA_032191745.1 Picea mariana | reverse complement strand
TATTTATTTTCTTTCGCTTTTTGGACTTCTGCGCTTTTGAATATTGTGTTTAGAAAGACGATGGTCGACCTCAGGTCATGCAACATAGAGAACTCTGTTCCTAACTCATCACTCACATACAAACACAAGAAATGTTGGGGAACTTGCAATTGTTTTGAGGGTATCTCTATCTAACCTACGCAGATGAAAAACTTTGGAGAAATGTCAGAAGTGTCTTCTTAGTGGTCTAGTGAAACCTTAATGGAAATTTAGAAAGATAAAAAGGACTACATGAACCCTGAAGATAAATATAGAAAAGGATTCACCTTAACCATATCACTTTGCACATTAAACAGACATCATCCTCTCTCACTCGCTCAGGGCATTCTGCCGAAATGAAATTGACTTTATCAAATGAGTGAACAGTGGGAGAGGATATGCATATATCTCCGTTGGGGCTATGGATGCTCCCTGGAAGTGAAGAAAGGTCTTTGATGTTGAGGTGACTCTGTCGGGGCTATGGACGCTTACTGGCAACGAAGCAACACCGTAACAAGTGATTAAAGGTAACTAAAGGCTTCATGCCACTAAATACTTCACTAGATTTTTTTCAAAATGGGCATGATTCAAGGTTACAGGAAACGAAGGAGGAATAAAGGTGGAAAAAACCATAGGCAGACCCGTAAGCATCAACCAGAGAATTTCAAATGCAAGGGTAAAAGAGGCTCTGATTTAAAACCAGTTAATCTCTCCATCAGCTTTTGTATCAGCTGAGCCTGAAGGAAGAACAAATATTCTACTTCTGCCCAATAAGTCGCCATTTGTTGAGCACTCGACACACCCTAAAAAAAATTCCATGTCAAAATTTTACTTTTTGGGTACCACTTGATCTTTTTGCACTGTCTGATTGGACTTCAGTATGGAAAATGATTCCTTTGTTTCTCATTTAAGTCTCTCAAAGTTTGCTTGAGCATGTGAAAACCCATAACTTAAAACACTAACATTTAATTAAAGAATCGACAGTCAAGACTTTTCCCCGACCCACTTAAGAAATCCAACATCAGAAAGGATTAAGCCTAAAAGGAAATCATTCGAGAGAACCAAGGTAGTCAAGCGTCGATCTTCATTGGCATTGGAAGATGGGAATTTTCTTTCACGACGAGCTCCACCAATGATATCACCAATGACCGATCCCTTTGGCATCAGAAAAATACTGAAGGAGTAAGCGCTTACAAAGGAAGAAAATAAGCATCGATAGCCGATCCCCAAAACTCTCGGCATCGGTAATTTTTTGAGAAGGTAGGTCCGTAAAAAGGGTGTGACAAGTTTGTTTCCCCCTCCGACCGTCAACCCCGATGCGTTTTGGCATCATAACCCTAGTTTTATTTTGAGACACACATATTGTTTAAAACCCCGAGTCCGATTGGGATACATGATCAAACCATCTGCCCCCACCTATCACATGTCCTTTCCAAAGCGGTTAAACATATGATCGATTTTTCCCTTGAGTCATTAGCACTTCCCGAGGCCTAAGTTGCACCCCAAGCTAGTTTGTCCACGTCATCTTCGTACGACGAATCAATCGATGTAGATATTTCTAAACAGGAGGTTGCCAATGAAACATTCACCATGCATTGTCGATCCCTGACCTTCCCATTTGAAAAGCAACACAATGGGACATTTTAACACTAGATACGATGCATATAAAGGGATAATTAATTCCAAAATAACGCATTAGTTGCTAATTCATGCACGAATCAAAAGGACCGTTTCAACCTATTGATTCAACACTTCACCCTCTGCGCCTCCATCATCAATCCACGATGAATTAAATTGTAAATATTTGGTGGTAGATTTGTTTGAATTTCGCTCATCACCTGGATTAGTTGGTTGATACGACTGGTAAGATCTTCCCATCAAATTCTTTTGAGCCATTGTAAAAAATAATACTTTGTGCACAAAGAAGTTCAGGTCAGACAGAGGATCAAGGTGATCAATCCAGAAGAAGTTTCCAAGATCCAGTGAGTATTAAACCACAGAGTTTAGAAAGCGTTACAGGTATGTGCTAGTCTGGATTTTGTTGTGCTTTTACTGCACATATATATTATGATCCAATATCTCTCTGTATTCCAACCCTAAAGGATTGTTTCATTTGCAGGAAAAATTCCTCCGAGAAAAAAAACCACCAGGAAATCTCCAAGAGCGTTGGAGCTAAAGGAACCGTAGGTGGGAGAAATTTCTTCCCCAATGGTCGCGAAACAATTGGAATTCACCCCAAAATCGGTGCCCGTCATCAAAACATTCACCAAGAAGGTTTTCATTCAGCCCCCGGCCTTCGGGGACACGGAGGAAAGCATAGGGACCAAGACAGTACTCCCACACTAGGGAGAACTTTTATAGAAGATCAAGTGGGGAGAATTCCATGAATATACCACGCACAGTGATACCGATATAAGAAAACTCGACGATGAAGTCCTCTCAAATGTCCGAAGGGCATATCTGCACATGGTAGCGAGGTGAAATCTAGTATTCCCATGCATAGAACTCCTGAAGTGGCTTATCGATCACACTAACACACAAATATGTTTGATTAATGACGACAATGGCAAGTGTGTCAGAGTTTTCCTTCTAGTCGAGGTTCAGAATTACAACAAGATCAGAGAGCCAGAGGAGTGGCTGAACACTAATTTTTTTCTAAGATTCTATGAGAAACATGACACCAGCAAGGTGATGGATTTGTGGTGGAGAGAGGATAAAAATTTCACCAATCAGACCTCTGGTTGGTACCTGACAACCAACATAAGGGAGTCGTATATCTATCTAATGGTCCTCCTCTGTCGATTGCATAGGGAGAAATATTTCTCCAGGTTTTCAGAGGCTTGGATGCCTCTAGCTTATACTATATCCATTTCTGGAATAGGTTTTAACTGGGGTTCCATCATCTCCAAACAACGGATCATTTGCATACGATGGGCTCAAACGCCGAAAGAGGGAGAAATCTCATCCTTCTACATGGATTCTTATTTACTGGATGTCATATGTGCTAGAAATGGATTTTTCTGAATGAACCTGAGTTGGCACACCTCAGAACTCCCGATCCATGTATATTTCAGCATCTTGTGGGAGAACAGGTACAAGAAATCCTACTCTCTCATCTGCGATCAATTTAACACACATATTCATTTGTTGTTGTTCAAGAAAGAGTGCCCAAGGTTGTCGTATGTGGCCAAAACGATTATATCAAAAGTTGGCCACTGGTACCTAGATGAGCGTGATACCTACATCAGGATTTTCAGAGCCACCGGAGCACCACTCCTATTACATGTGTATGTTCCCTATCGACTAGTAGTAGGGGAAATCTATTATCAAGCCATCCTGCAATGTTGCAATGCTACTCTGGTAAAAGATAAGAAGCGGGAATTCATACCTTATGGATTTCATATAGGTTTATACATGGTAAAGGACACCGCACGAGCCAAGCAAGAAGGGTTAAGCCAATTGGAGTTTTGATTCCATACTAGTCATTTTCACAAGCACGACCCAAAAGGTTTGGTCCTAAAGAACACATCACAAGTATCATCCTACTGGTCATACGCCCATAACAGGTTTGAAGATGAGATCTTCACTAAAAATGCTCAAAACTGGGATGAGGTAATGGCGAGGATGGCTGACCGTAAGGAAACTAGGTTCAAGGACATGAGTTGGGATGAGAAAGAGATAGTCCTGGAACAATCACCTCAAGAGGCGCTCGAGGCCAGAGAAGAAAGGATAGCATCTAAAGTAGTCAAAGCCCCCTTGATAGCCCAAGCATAAGGCAAAGATATCCATTTGGTACAGGATGTACGGGAAAGGGGACTTCTCATGTTGGAATGGGCACATCAGGTGTTTTATCAGTCACAAGCTAACCCAGACCTATCAGAAACAGCAGGATCGTATGTCGATAACCCAAAGAGAATCCAGGTGGGTACAAGCGGTCCTGAATTTATAGATGTTGATGAAACTATCGGGTATGATGACCTTGAATTCACAATGCTAGAGGCTGGGTCATCGGTGAATGTGGTGACTCAGCCAAAGACTGTCCGCGTATCAGTAGAAACAGGCACACCAAATCCCTTGAGAAAGTTAATAAATATATATGATGATGATGAGAGCCCAAAGGTATCTCTCGGGACCCCTGTGCGTGTACAAGAAGAAAATGGACCTAATAAGACTTCTTCTCATGTTCCCGGGGTCCAAACCTAGGAGGTCCCACATAAATAAAAGGAAGTCGAGAGTGGCCTCAACACAAAGAGGCATGATGCACCAGAGACTCAAGCAGACAGTTCAAAGGACAAGTCAGAACCAGACAAGCCAAAGGAAGGATCCCCACAAAAGGAACTGGATGTTTCAACGGTCGATGAACAAGTAAGTATCGAGTCTATTCCCAACACCTCTATTTCACTCAATATTGATATCCCCAACAAGAGACAGACAGAGGCCAGGCCTTTGGAGCACAATGAGGAAGTTCAAGAACCTGATAATGAACAAATATACACCACCGGAAGTGTGGGAAACACACTCACATGGGGTGATCAGCAGATTCCTAAACCTGTGGACGAGGTAGCTGATATATATGTGAATGCCTATGATCGATAGAGGAAGGATATTGTACAAGAGACCACCAAGAAAAGGAGGATTACATCCAAAATTATCGGTGTAGGTAGATCGATCTCGGACGCCACCCTAGATAGAGAAAAAAAGGATGAAAAAGAACTGGTCGCCACCCTGAAATAAATGGAACAGTTGTGCCATCTGGCTAAGTATTATCAGGAAACCATGTAGGTTGCAGTATATTTAAGGAGCGAGTTCCAGGAGGCCTATAGAAAGTTAAAAAATGAGCGACACTTATGTACCGCAAGTATATCTGAACTCCAGGAGGATACACTCATGGCACTCGCAATGTGCAAGGATATGTAGCAATGGTACAAGAAAGAGCAACAAGCCGTAGAGAGAATCGACTACATTGGTGTAGTCCAGCAGGGCCAAGATAAAGAAGAAAACGACATCTGAGTGTTGAGAGAAAATAGTCTTGAACGCATAAACTGATCAGCCAAGTATTGGGCCAAAATGTCTTGGGAACCACACCGATAAATTCAAGGGAAATGGGCCAATTTCAAGAGACATTGGGAACTTAATATCAATCAAGTGATGAAAGATATCGGACTACCCAAGTTCGGCACACCCGACAACTTCTTCCACTTGTGCGACATAATCGAAGCGCACGCCAAGAAATATTCGTCATGGGCCGAAAGACTATCAAAGGTGACCGACATAATGCCAAGACAGGTGCAACAATTTCTGGAACATCCGATCAGTGCACGGGTTGTGCTTCAGCAGTTAAGTGCTAGTCTAGTCAAGTATCGGACACATGCAGTGGAGATTAGAGAATTTTATGTAGCCTTGATGGAACAACACAGATTTACATACGCCCAAACCTACAAGGAGTTGTTCATCAGTTGGTTGGAGTATGAGAAAAGTCTCCCTTTCAAGTGATATCTTGATTTGACTGTTGGAAAAAACTATTAGAAGAGAACGCCACGTGGTGAATTTTGTTTACTTATCAACACTTAGCCTTTATTTTCAATTGAATTTTATGTTATAAATAAGAACATCGACCAATTATTTAGAGGTCGATGGTTGCTGCAAGAAACTCCCTTTTTTGGTTTGTTAAGAACTATTTCTGAGCTAGCTTTAATTGAGAAGTCCTTATGGACCAGAGACAAGTTATATTTTCATCAACTGCATGTGTGATTGTACGTGGAGAAGAATTATTTCCTATATCGTTTCATGAATGGATGTTGTAATGAGTAAGAGCTATTGAATCTATTGTTAAGTTATCTGATGCAATATTTTACAGTTCTTTTCTTTATGATGAAGATGAATCATTGTGTTATTATGTGATGGATTATTAGAGTAGGTGAATTATTTTTCTTGCCATTATCTTATCGCACATGTTTTTTCTTTCTGATAATTAGTATCTCAGAAAGTAATTGGATGCTCACATGGTTAACGTATTAGTACTAGGTCTGTGGTATAAAATTTCCGTTTGCATGCTTGAGTAGCAGGTTATCCCAAGATCAGCCTCTTCCCCAGTAGTTAAACTTAATCCTATTTGTTTCCAAGTTGGTTTATACCAGCTTACATCTCATATTGGTCCCACCTAAGAGAAAATGCAAAAAGATAAAGTCCAAACTCAAGGAGGAGCCTTCACAAGAAAACGTAAAGCCCATCGATAAATTGGTCGGATCGCAAGATCTATTGAACCATTCCAATATTAAATGTTGCAGATTCTAATTGGGCCTCAATGGCAGGTTTGGTTCCTACTATTGAATTAAAGGGATCTAGGACCCATCAACAGATCCAACAAGAGGAACCAAAGGAGACCAAGGAATGTGAGCACCTCTTCCAATCACAAATGTGGGTGAAAGGGACATCATTATTAACCATAGCAAGGAGAAGAACTTTATATCACTAAAGGTAGTCAAGAGGATGTCACTATGAATGACACCACACCCCCAATGATACATGACCAATTCACTAAGCTAGGGATGAGACAAGTACATCTATAAACAATGCATGGAATATGACATTGATCCTTCAAGGATGAGGTATTGCATGGCATTTCCCTGCTTGAAGTTTTTTATGTTCATTTATAATGGCTATATATGTGGAAGCATCATGTTGTTTATCGGAGTAGGCCCCTTAGTGTCATTATTGCTATGGAAAATTAATTCTAGATGATACCATAGTTATCTCTGACAAACATGGTCTCTTCAATCACTCGTGAGAAATGTAGGAAGATAGTCTCTCGCGCTAGGAGATTTTTCCTCTTTGTGGCTCAATTGGAATGAAAAAAAATCATTGCGACCCCCAAATCCTTTACAAGGGTTCCCTCTATGTGTAGATTTTAACCTTGTACAATTATTTACTACAAACACATTTTCAATAAAAGAACAGAAAAGATATAATGGAAAATACACACATTACACAGAGATGTTTCCCCTAGAAACCCAAACCTGAAAAACCAACATATTCTATATTCATCTCATCATACATTATTTACAATACAATATACATATGGGATCCCATATAATCCCAAACCCTAATCCAATAACCTTGATTAGTCAACAACCCTAATTCCTTAACCTGAAATAAAAACCATCGGCGAAAACCATGTGCCAAAAAACCTCCCAAAATGGATGCAAAAAACTACCAAAAAAATTGCCAAGTCGTGCAAAGAATATAACACATACCCAACATTCTCCCACTTCTTGTTTTCTTTGCATATAGGGGGTTACAAGGTTACATAGTCAACAATCCAAGGAAGCAATTCCCATAGATCCTCTACACCAAGAGAACTTCTAAGTGCTCACAGATTTTGTTAATGAATCTACAACGTTCTTCAAAGTGTCCACCTTCATCAGCAACACCTTCTTTTATTCAACCATGTCTCTCACAAAGTGATATTTAACTTCAATATGATTTGTATTTGAATGATAAGTTGGGTTCTTCACGAGAAAAATTGCACTCTGACTGTCACAATCTATCCTTACAGCTTGTTGTACCAACCCAATACCTAAATACAATCTTTGTAACCATAATGATTACTTACTTGCATGAGTGGCTGCCATGTATTCAACTTTTGTAGTTGAAATTGACACTACAAACTGTCTTTTTATCATCCATCTAATTGCTCCTCCAAACAGGTTAAACGCATACCTTCTTGTATATATTATACGATCTAGATCTCCAACCCAGCCTGCATCCACAAAGCCATGTATGTCTAACACTGTATCCAAACCTGGTCTTCTGTGGTAGCACAGTCCATAACTAGTAGGGCCACGCAAATACCTGAAAACTCTCTTTACTGATGTTCAATGCTCCTTCCTTGGTTTTGACATATTCATGCTCAAAACTCCCACTGCATGTGAAATTTTCTGTCTAGTACAAACCATTCCATACATTAAACTACCAACCGCACTCGCATATGGAACATGAGACATGTCCTCCTCCTCTTCCTGTGTCTTGGGACACTGATTTGAAGATAAATTTAAACCTACATGAATAGGGACCCTAACCAGTTTACATTCCTGCATATTAAACCTATGCAATATTGTCTCAACATATTTTCTCTGATTTAACCAGAGTTTCTTATTTTCCCGATCTCTTTTAATTTCCATGCCCAAAATAAAATTTGGAGCACTAATATCCTTCATGTCAAATTTAGAGGACAACTGATTTTTCACATCCTAGATAATCTCCTTGTTGTTTTCTATCAGCAACATGTCATCCACATACAAGACCAAATAAATCAAATGATCACCAATTAATTTGAAACGGCCACATTGATCCACTTTGCTTCTTGTGAAGCCAAGTCCCAACATATAAGTATCAAATGTTTGATACCTCATCCTTGGTGATTATTTTAAACCATACAAGGACTTTTTAAGCTTTCATACCATCTCCTTCTTTCCCTTCACAACAAATCCTCATGGTTGCTTCATGTAGGTTCCTTCTTCCAAATCCCCATGTAGGAATGTTGTCTTCACACCCATATGTTAAAATTCAAAATCAAACACAACAGCAACAGATAACATAAATCTAATAGAGGAAAACTTGGAAACAGGAGAAAAAATCTCACCAAAATCAATTCCCTAAACCTGGAAATAACCCTTTGCTACTAAGCAAGATTTGTATTTCTCCACTTTGCCTTCTTCATTCAACTTCTTTTTAAATACCCATTTGCTTCCAATGGGACTTCTTCCATTCAGAAACTCCACTATATCCCAAGCCTCATTCTTATCCAAGGCTACCATTTCTTCAACCATGGCCTTTTTCCATATTTTTCCATCCTCTGAATCTGCTACTTCCCTAATAGTTCTAGGATCATCATCAGTAATAGACAAAGAAAAAATTGAATGGAAATAAGGTGGATTATACCTTTCAGATAGCCTTTTTTCCCGAACCGATCTCCTCAATACTAGAGTATGAGGATATTCTTCTTCTAATTCATGTTCTTTTGTGAGTTTGATTCATCATCCTTTAACTCAAACTCTTTCTTCTTTGGCTCTTCCTTACTTGGTAGGACTTCCAATTTGACATTTCATTTCTCTATACACAACCTTCTTAGTTTATGGGTTCCAAATCTTATTACCTTTGATACCATCTTTATACCCAATAAAGATACACTTTTCAGCCTTCTTATCTAGCTTACTCGTGTTTTCCTTTGGAACATAAATATAGACCTCACAACCAAATACCTTGAGAATTGTGAGAGAGGGTTTCTTACCAGTCCATACCTCATTTGGAGTCTTGTCATCCAGTGTTGATGAGGATGATCGATTGACCAGGTAACATGTAGTACCCACTACCTCTGTCCAGAATTCTTTCCCTAACCTGGCACCACTAAGCATGCACCTTGATTTTTCCATCATCGCCTTGTTCATCCTTTTTGTAACTCCATTCTTCTGAGTTGTATAAGGAATAAAATTCTACCTTTCTATACCGCATTTTATATAGGATTCTTCAAATTCATTCCCTCAAAACTCTCCACCATTATTTGTCCTTAGCACCTTAATTCTTTTCTCTGTTTGATTCTCAACAAGTGCCTTAAACTCTTTAAACATGTCAAAGACTTCATATTTATTCTTGAGGAAATATATTCAAGTATTCCTTATTAAGTCATCTATAAATTATACATAGTACACATATTTTCCCAATGATGGAATCGACACAGATCCAAACACATCATTGTGCACTAGTTGTAAAATTCCTTCTGCCCCCATTGCACTAGAAGGGAATCTTACCTGATTTTGCTTCCCATATACACAATGTTCACAGAAATCAAAATCTAGAGAGAAGTTAGACATACCTTCAACCATACCTTTATCGTGTAGTGGTCCAAGACCCTTCTCTTTGATATGCCCCAGTCTTTGATGCCACAGCATAACCTTTTCTCCAGAGACTGTAGGAGTTTTTTCTTCTTCTGCTCCAATATCAGGAACAATGGAACTATTACACCCATCACTAATAGTGATTCCTTACAACTTATACATAGTTCTAATCCGACCCATCCTGCAAGTTTCTTTTTCAAATAATGTTTTTACCCCTGCATCATCCATTTTTCTTATAGGAATCAAATTTTTGTCCAATCCTGGGATGTGCAGAACACTAGGCAGTGTTCTAATCCTCCCATCTATGAGCCTCAACTTGACTCTTCCTCTTTCTATGATTTTGGTTGTCGAGTCATCCCCTAGG
>JASDQU010294294.1:2381-14237 GCA_032191745.1 Picea mariana | reverse complement strand
ATTGCAGGGGGCACTGGGTTGATGGGGGTTTTGGGCACAAGGGCTAGGATTCCTTTCGGTATCCTAGATCTAGGGAGTCGGACATGATGCTCCTAGCTGGTTTGGTGGTTATTTGGTTTGGGAAGGGTTTGGTCAAGCAACAAGTCAGGCAAGGCAACAGGGAGGACAACTAGACAAGCGGGATTTTAGCATCAGAGGAAGGTATTTTAATTTATGTATTTAAGGAATATGTAGTGTTATGTGGTTGTTCGTAATCTTATTATGATCAGTTCAATAAATTTTATATATGATGGTTATTGGTAATATGTTGGTTATTGGTTATATGATGGTCATGATGTATTAAAAATGTTAGGATAGTATTTCCTTAAATTAAATCTTTTTCTAGTTTTATAAGGCTCTGTTGAGCAAAACCTTACACTCCAGGGGCTTGTTATTAGTGTGGATGATGATGTACTTCCCAAGAAGTACATTGGTGACAATATTTTATATGGATAGAGTTTCACTATGACAGGATACCAAATTTCCCTTATGAGTGAGGAAGACATTGATAGCATAGTCAGTAGCATATGTATCAATGTCAAATGGCTATTATAGTTATGGAAATGTTATTACTAGCGATTAGTAGAGGTGGTGTTTGAAATTTTGGAAGGCTTTGTACTATGATTTAGAAAAGAAAAAATTGGATTTATCCCCCCCTTGGTCACTTGACTTAAATACCAAGCAATATGAGAGAGAACAAAAATGAACCTTTGGTATATGTTGGCGAGGCCCGAGAAGTTGTGGAGATCTGTCAAAGTTATTTGTGCTAGCCAATCATGAATGAATTGGATATTTGTTGGGTCCACATACACCCATGTTCATACAAGACACATCCTAAGTATTTAATTATCTTCATTCCGAATGAGCATTTATCCAAACTGGTGTATAGCGTGTGTTTCCGCAAGGTGCTTACGAGTTGTTGAATCTATTGCAAATTTTTTTCCTAGGTTTGGTTGAATATGGGGATGTAATACAAATATAATACCCCAAAATTGTTTGTGAATGGTTGAAAAATATCATGCATCATCCTCATGAGTTTCATTAAAGAATTACTCAAGCCAAAACACATGACCAAATACTCAAAACGACCTTCTTTAGATTTGAAGGTTGTATTACATACATCAATTAGGTCTATTGGAACCTAGTGGTAACCCGACTTTAGATCAATATTACTAAAGAGATTGGCACCCTTGGGATGATAAAGAAGATCATAAATATGGGGGATCGAGTATCGGTTCTTGGCAATGATTTTTTTTAGGCCTCTATAATAAATATAATGTGTCCATATCCCATCCTTCTTTTGCACCAACACAATTGGGATCCCTCGAGTTGAGGAGATCAGTCGAATTTGGACTTTTCAGATCAACTTATGAATTTGATTTTTTATATCCTAATTATTTAGTGGGGAGCATCTATATATTGGACCATTCGGTAAGGGAGAAGAAAGTGTCAATTCAATGGAGTGTTTGACTTGATAGTGTAAGGGAACCCTATGGGTGAAGTATATATGTCACTATAATCCTCTACAACCTTTTCCACCTACTTATAATGTGTAGAGAGAACCTGTGCTAAATTTGTTCCACCATTCATTCACCTTATGACTAAGCCATATAGAGGAAAAGCTTTGTATTATTAGAGATTACCTTCTGTCATTTCCTTGTTGAGATCAATGAAATTAGAGTGTTTGGGAATACTTATGCTACCCTATAGGTATTTCGTCGCAAAGTAACAATGACATTATGAGGTTGGGATTCATAAACAACATGATGTTTCCACATACAAGGTTTTCCTAAAACAAAATCACAAAATTTGAGTGGGGAAACATAAAATCATACATCATATTTGAAAGTATTAATGCCATAGGACATATGACACTACTGGATGATACGAAGGTATCATCCCTGTCTCAAAAAACCGATGGCATTTGTTTGAGGGTGTGGCATTGTTGATGAATTTAATATATTGATGAACTCAATTGAGATAATTTCATTCTAGCTCTCGTTTTCAAAAATGAAATGTAGTGGGGTCCCTCTCACCCACATCTATGAGTGGAAAAGGATATCCCCCTCCTCAAGATCCTATGACTCATATGGTTGTATGTTTTCAATTGTGATGATAACATCAAGTTTGGCATCAACCATACACTTTCCCTGATCTTGTTCTAAATCATATTATGAGTCAAGATCCAACTCTTTTTCTTTATACTCAGGAAACAATGATTTTTTTGAGTGAAATTCATTAGTCTTGTTCTAGGATATTTTATGGAACTCTCACCATTTTCAGATGTCCTTCTTCAACTTCCCATTACCATTATTTGTCTTTGGCTTGGATTGGTTGTCTTTAGGTTACCCCTCCTTTCTTTGTCCCTTATTTTTTGAGTTGGGGATTCCCTTACCATGTTGTTGCTGTTGTTGTGTATTTGTAGGCCTAAACTTATACTTATTCTATTTCTTAAATTTATTATTGACTTTGACATCATATCAATAAGTGACTCCTAGTGAGGAGATGTTAAAGAAATCAATCTCTATTTGGATGTCACTCTGTAGCAAACTGCAGTACTTCAAAACTAGGTGTCACTCAGAGTCTTTGATACCCAAATTTGAGTGCAAGGTATGGAAGATATTAGTGTACTCCAACACTATTGGGCCTCTGATCTCTTGAAGTAGAGTTGTCTATCTTGTAAAATAGTCATCATAATTTCCAACAGGGTAGAATTCCTCTTTAAGAGAATAAAAAAATCCTTCCTTAGTGGGTGTTGTCCCGAACACGATAGAATCATCATCATTTTGTCCCTCCCAGTAACCTTCCCACCAATATTTGACATGGGGAAGGGATTTAAATAGCATGAAGGGGATATTTTTGTTGTCGAAAAAATTTCAAACAAATAAATAACCCTCTTAAATATTTAACCATTTCTCCAAATAATATACATATATTTTTCCTTCAAATAAAGGGATATAAAATTTAACCTATAACTTGAAGGGTGTCACACTTCCAAAATGGCTACAATCATCCAAGGATATGGGTGAAGTTTTTCATCATCTCACTCATTTGTCACGCTAGTGATTCCTTCATAAACATATTTGAAGGATATGTTGCTCCATCATATCTCTTTTAGTAAACCATGGGAGGCTACTTGGTCTAGCGAGAGTGGTCATCCCCAAGTGAAACTAGCTTGATACCCAACTATTTATACCTTGACCTCATCGAGGACATGCATAAAAAAATTACAAGTAGTAGATTTCTATAATACCATTGATCCATATTGTATAGGGAATGAAATGAAACAAACAAAAAAATATAGTAGAAAGAAGAGTAATACAATGAAACCAAACTTTGATTAATGAATACAAATAGCATAATATTGTAGAACAAAAACTAACTAGAATTGTGGTAGCTTATCTCTAAAGAGAGAGAGAGAGAGAGAGATGTTGGCTATGCTCATTTAAAAAAGGTTATTAAAATAGTACAAAATAATTTTCCTTTAACATAAATAAAGAACCCTAACAGTTCAAAACCCTAACCCTACGAGGTGAAGAACCAAAATGTTTATGGGCCTCAAGGTGGTTAATTGATATGCCAACTTCCTCAGCATGAAAATTTTGTATACAATATCTATTTGGGGCGTATAATAGCTCGATGGAAATATATAACAAAGAAGTACAATTGTTGGTAGGGGAATAGTAGGGCATGGCCACCACTGGCCCTCGAATGGACAAAAAACATCACAAATGTCCCCAAAAATTTAGGACATAAAACATTGTAGATTAAAAACATCCAATATGGAGAAGTGTGTTAAGCTAGTGGAAGAGGTGGGTGGCCAAAAATGTCAACCTCGATCAGAAGGAGACAAGACATGGTAAAATTTTCCAATGTAGAGGTAGAGTATATGGAAACTAATCAAGAATGTAAGGAAGCCATTTGTATTATGAAACTATGTACAAAAGTAGGTCTAAGTCAAAGAGGTATTATAGTTCAATGTGATAGTGATAGTGCTAGTTGTTTGGCTAAGGAATCGACCTTTCTTGTGAATAAAAATAATATATAAATCCATTACCATATCACTAGGGACATGGTAAATGATAGAAATATGATACTATAAAAAGGATGATACTTTGCAGAATGTTGCAGATGCATTGACAAAACTAGTGAGCATAGGTAAATTCAAGTGGTGTTGTGAGTGTATGGAACTAATGGCCCTTATAAATTAGCTCATGGCGTGGTGAATTTTCCTCTATCTTCTTTGAAGGTATATAACAAGAGAAAGAATTTTGGGATAGGTTTGTCATACAACTTCTAGTCCCATGGTGGTGCACAAAATGATTATTGAGTAGTAATAAAGAATAAATGTTGAGCAGTACCAGGGAATAACTACTAACTAGTAGCAGGGAATAATTGTAGATCACTAGTAGGAAACAATGTTAATCAACAATAGTTGACAAATTAATTGTAGGTTGTTTCTAGCATGTAGATTTGGAAATCCATAAATGGTTTATGGTTTTGTTATGCATATTTATTGAGTGATAGGGTTGGAGGAAAATAAAGCATGAGTTATAAATAATTTTTATGGTATAGAAATTTCTTTGTAATCCCTTTGTTACTACTGAACACACTTCTTGAGAGAACATATAATTGTTGGTTGCGGAGCCTGATTATCATATTGATTCATTGGTATTTGTTTTCAGCTGTGTTTATACCCCATGAAGACTTTACACCCTCGAAGAATGTACACTCTTCCACGTGGGGGAGTGCAGAGGGGGGTTATGCCCTCTACAGGGTCTGGGGGCAAGCAGGCCCCCAAAGGAAAAATTTCCTTGTAAATGTATATTGTAATTTTATTGTAAATCTGGACCGTTCATTATAAGGTCACAAATATGATGGTAGAACTTACGTTAGGGTTTTTTTTCCCTAGAAGGCAATTGTATTTTATGAGGGAAATGTATTGCGGCTATGTATAATTGTGAATATTGTATTCTGAGAGAGGATACTATGAGAGAAAGAAGAGGAAGTTACAACATGTGTTTTGTAGGTTGTATCCCTTCATTTGCTAGATAATAATAAAGAAAGGACCTAACAATTTATGTGGTGGACGTATCCCACACTAGGGGAACCATGTATATTTGTGTCTTTATTTTATTGTGTATCTTATGTGTTTTATTTCCACATTTGTTTTTATTTTATTTCTCCGTGATCCTATTTTTTATAACAACTAGTATAAAAGAGAAAGGTAACTCGCAGGAAAATAGGGTTTCTGGTTCGAGTGAGAGCAATTCTGGGAGATGGAAAGTTTAGGGTCGAGAAATTTAATGGCACAAAATACTAGTTATGGAAGATGCAGATGGAGAATTATTTATATCATAAGGATATACTACTACCATTGGGTGAAATAGAAAATAATGCAATGGTCATGAAGGACTAAGAATGGGAATATCTTGACAGAAAGGCACTAGGAATGATACAACGGAGCTTGGCATCGTTGGTGGCTTTGAATATTTTGAAAGAAAAGACAATGAAGGATATGATGGATGCATTGGATAAACTGTATGAGAAACCCTCAGTGCACAATAAGGTATTTCTCATGAAGATATTATTTAATATGAAGATGTCAGAAGGTGGGTCTGTTGCAGATCATTTAAATGAATTCAATACGGTTACTAATAAACTAAGTTTTGTAAAAGTGGAATTTGATGATGAGGTTGGGCTCTTCTAATCTTATGCTCATTAACAGAAATATGGAATGACTTCATCATGGTTGTAAGTAACTCTGTCTCTGGTTTAAATAATTTAAAATTTGATGATATTGTTGGTGTTATCCTTAGTGAGGAAATGCGATGGAAAATCACAGGCGAGAAATCAGGTAATTCGTTAAACATGGAGAACATCGGAAGAAAAAAGTATAGAGGAAAGGGATGAGGGAACCATGGGAATTCTAGGAAGGGCAGATCCAAATCCATATTTGGAAATATAGAGTGTTGGAATTGTGGGAGGAAAGGACATCTAAAGAAAGACTGCAACACTCCAAAAAAACAAATATACGGACAACAAGATAAAAAATAGGAAGAAAATGTAATAGGTGGTGTGTTACAAGATGGTTTGATTCTTTCTGTAGATAATATTTCTGAGTCTTGGGTAGTAGATTCGGCGGCTTCATTTGATGCCACACCCCATAGGAAACATTTTCTAGATTATGTTCAAGGTGATTTTGGACAGGTTCATTTGGGTGATGATGCACCATGAAAAATTGTTGGAATGGGAAGGTAAAAATAAAGGAAACCAATGGAAACCAATGGTTCTTGAAAGAGGTAATACATATTCCAGATATACGGAAAAAAATAATTTCAGCAGGGTATTTGGAAAGCGATGGTTTTATATCCATATTTACAGATAAGGTGTGGAAGGTCACCAAAGGATAATTAGTGATAGAAACATGAGAGAAGGTAGGTACATTGTGTTTATGTACTGGTAATACTAACTCTTATATATATATATAGCTTCTATAGGAGTGGATACAACACTGTTCCATCATAGGCTTGGACACATGAGTGAGAAGGGGATGAAAATACTTAAAAAAATAAATTTGTTTCCAGATCTTAAACAAATTGACTTGGATTTTTGTGAGCATTATGTTTATGGAAAACAGAAGAGAGTCAGATTTCTCTAAGTCGGAAAAAAAAATAAGAGTGAAATGTTAGAGCTTGTGCATACATATGTATGGGGACCAACTCATGTATCATTTCTTGGCGGCTCTAGTTATTATGTTACTTTTATTGATGATGCAACTAGAAAAACTTGGGTTTATTGCATTCAACAAAAATCTGATGTTTTTTATACTTTCAAAAAATGGAAATCTTTGGTTGAGAATGAGACAGAAAAAAGGTTGAAGTCTCTCAGATCAAACAATGGAGGTGAATACTACAATAAGGAGTTTGATGATTATTGTTCATACCATGGGATTCATACAGATAAGACAGTTCCAAGAACACCACAAGAAAATGGTGTGTCATAAAAGATGAATAGGACAATCATGGAGCGTGCAAAGAGTATGAGATTGCATGTTGGTTTTCCCTTATAGTTTTGGGCAGATGATGTAGATATTGATGTTTACTTAATAAACAAAGGACCTTCAAGCTATTTGGATGGAAGAATTCTAGAGGAGGCATGGACAGGTAAAAATGTAAGCTATTATTTTTTGAATACTTTTAGTTGTGAATCATTTGTCCATATTGATAGATAAAATAGAACAAAGATTGAGGACAAATCCAAGAAGTGTACCTTTATTGGATACAGTGTTAATGATTTTGGTTATCACTTATGGGATTATGAAAATAAAAAAATAATTAGGAGTATATATGTCATATTCAATGAGAAGGTCATGTACAAAGATCAGTTGCAGGGAAAGAAACAGGAAAAAGAAAAACCATAATACATAGTGCTTGATGAGATCACTGGAAAAGAAACTTAAAAGGTACCAAAAAATCAAAATGTACAACAACAGGATCAACAGGTACCTCAATATCCTACAAGTGTTTTTAGAACATATACCAGGTTAAGTAGACCCCCTGAATGATACTTTCCTTCATTGTATTATTTATGGTTGATTAATTCTTGTGAACAAAATATTATGAAGAGATAATGCAGGTAGACACCAAAAATAAGTGGAAGCAAGGAATGAAATAGGAAGTGGATTCCTTGGTAAATAAACAGGCTTTGGATTTGGTTCAATTTCTTGCAGGAAAAATAACATTACAAAATAAATGGGTTTACAAGTTGAAGGAAGAAGATGGAGGAAAAAAGCGGTACAAGGCTAGACTTGTTGTAAAGGGGTTTGCACAAAAAAAAGGTATAGATTTTGAGGATAAAATTTCTCATGTTGTTAAAATGAATTCAATTAGGACTATTTTAAGTCTCATGGCAGTAGAATATTTTCATCTTGAACAGTTAGATTTAAAAACAGCTTTTCTCCATGGGGATTTGGAGGAAGAGATTTATATGCAGCAGCCACACGGGTATGAGGTCAAAGGGAAGAAGAATTTGGTATGCAAGTTGAAGAAGATCGTGTATGGCCTAAAGCAAGCTCCAATACAATGGTATTTGAATTTTGACAGGTTTATGATAGAACATGGCTATAGTAGATGTCATTCTAATCACTTTATTTATTTTAAAAAGCTAGAAAATGGAAGCTATATTATCTTGCTATTGTATGTAGATGACATGCTTGTTGCAAGGTCTAATATGTAGGATATAAATGTGCTCAAGAAGAAATTATTTAATTCATTTTCAATGAAGGATTTGGGTGCTGCAAATAAAATCCTTCGTATGAGAATAACAAGAGACAGGAAAAATCGTAAATTGACATTGTCTTAGAGTGAGTACATAGAGAAGGTGTTGGAGAGGTTAAGAATGCAGAATGAAAAACCAGTTAGTACACATTTGGCCATCCATTTCAAATTAACTAAGGAAATGCGTCCCAAGACATAGGAGGAGATAGAATACATGTCTAGGGTCCCTTATTCACCAATAGTTGGAAGCTTGATCTATGCGATGGTTTGCATGAGACTAGATATTGCACATGTAGTGGGATTTGTGAGAAGGTATATGAACAATCCAGGTAAAGAAAATTGTGAGGAAGTAATGTAGATTCTGAGGTATTTGAGAGATACTTCTACTCATGCATTATGTTTTGGAGGTTTAGACACTATTCTACAGAGATATGTTGATTCATATATGGGAGGTGATAAATATAATAGGAGGAGCACCACAAGGTGTTCTTTTACTGTAGGCGGAACAACAATAATTTGTATTTCGAAACTGCACAAGGTTGTTGCACTTTCAACAATAGAGGAAGGGTATGTTTCTTCTACATAGGATAGTAAAGACATGATTTGGTTATAGAGGTTTATGGAGGAATTGGGAAAGAAGAAGGAGAATAACAGGTTTTACTATGACAGTGAGAGTGCCATTCATCTTTCAAATAACTCAACATTCCATTCAAATACTAAGCATATACAAATCAGGTACCATTTCATACTATCCATCTTGGAAGATGAACATTTGAAGTTGGAAAAGATACACACTAGCCAAAATCATGCAGACATGTTAACAAAGGGAGTAACGAGGGAGAAACTGAGTTCTTGATCAGTTTTAGTTGTTCTTCAAGCACGAAGGTGAAGATCATAAATTTTCCAGCTCCAAGAAGGATCATAGTCCATCATATACAAGAATGATGGAGTTGTTGAGATCAGTCTTCAAGTGGGATATTGTTGGTTGTGGAGCCTGATTATCTTCCTAATTCAAAGGTCTTTGTTTTCAGTCGTGTTTATACCCCATGAAGACTTTACAACCTAGAATAGTGTACGCTCTTCCATGCGGATGAGTGCAGAGGGGGGTTACCCCCTCTGGAAGTCTGGGGGCAAGCGGGCACCTGAAGGAAAAATTTCCTTGTAAATGTATATTGTAATCTCATTGTAAATTTGGACCATTCATTATAAGGTCACAAATCTAGCGGTAGAAGTTACGTTAGTGTTTTTTTTCCTAGAAGGAAACCCTCTTTTAAGAGGAAAATGTAATGTGGCTATGTATCATTGTGAATATTGTATTCTGAGTGAGGAGACTGTGAGAGAAAGAAGAGGAAGTTGCAACATGTGTGATGTAAGTTGTATCCCTTCATTTGTTGGATAATAATAACGGAAGGACCTAACAATTTCTCTGGTGGACGTAGCCCACACTGGTGAACCACATATATTTGTGCCTCTATTGTATTGTGTATATTCTGTGTTTTATTTTCGCATGTGTTTTTATTTTATTTCTCCGTGATCCTTTTTTTTTCTAACAATACTTTGTAATATATTTTAACCATTTAGTTGTGAATAATGCATTGAGTGTGTTTTATAGTGCGTATTTTCCCTAGAAAATTGTTATGTTATGGTTTCCTATTTCTTTCATTTATATTTTACTTATCATATACCACTATTTATTTAAAGTTTTCTACAAATTCTTCTCTCATTGGTTACTATAGGAAGCATAATCCAGACCTTTCCTAACTTTAAACATCAATTCCTATGCAATATTGACTTTGTGAGGGACAACCTTCTAGTGTGTGTAGACTGAGTTGAGAGAATGCATGATCCATGAGTAAATTACTTTTTGGTGGTGTGTGTTTCTTATGTAATGAACGTGACTCTTCAATAGAGCACTAGGATACTTGATTTGTTACTTGGAAATGTGGAGTTAAATCTTGATAACTATGTGTAAAGCTTGAGTTTCTCTTAGTGTAAAGGTCATGTCAAGGTTTTGTTAAAGAAATTTCCTAGCTTCTCCACCATGTGTGTGTATTTTGGTGGAATTTTGGTGAGCCTTCCATGATAGTGGACCTTGCACTAACTTGTTCAAATATTCTTCATTTGAAAATTCTATGGGATTTGGATCTATAGTTATTTGTGCATGCTAGTTTATACATGTGATGATAGTGAAAATATCATCAATGTTTTAGTGGTGCTTGTTATTTCATGGATATACACTTTACTTCCAAGTATTATTAAGTGTGATGGTAGTTTATACATGTGATGGTAGTGAAAATATCATTAATGTTTTAGTGGTACTTGTTATTTCATGGATATACACTTTACTTCCAAGTATTATTAAGTGTGGAGAAGTGAGACCATTTTTTTAAATATAATTATTTGTTATGATGGTAATTTTTGGATAATCAATCAACATTTTTCTAAGAGTGCAATTAGTATTACATGTGTACATAGAAATATATTTTTCTTGAAATGTGTCAATAGCCCAAAACCTATCAACTAATACCACCTGACATCAATACCACCTTCCAGGTCATATATCCACGTATCCCTATCTCTTTGTTCGGTTTCCCATATTATGATAAGCTCATATTATATTTTGTTGCTACAATCTGTTTTTTTGCTACCACTTCCAATGGCATGTCTCCATATTTTCGACAAAATTTTCATGAAAAAATACAGAGTGGTAGTCCTTCCATAATTATTTCTATGGAAACACATTTTCCTCCCTCACCTCTCTTCTACAGTTCTATCAAGAAGCATCTCTACCTGCCTCACCTCTCTGTCGAATCTGGAGCAGTTATCCCTCCATATAATCTCTCTATATGAGTTGGTTCCTGTAACATTCAATAATATGATAAGACTCATTCAACTTAAATTAAACATAAATAACCTCAACGATAGGTTCCCTATGTTAATTTGGAGTCGAAATAATTAAATTGAAATAACATCAAGAACAAGTTCCCCATGTTAAATGAGATAAAGAATTTGAATTTCCTAGATGAGAGAAATAATCAATTCGTGATCCCTCTTTCACTGACCCTCTGTAACATCACCTCAAATTAATTAATTAATTAATTATATATATATATATATATATATATATATATATTAATATATATTAATATGACATCACCCATCATTATTTCATTATTGACGTCATTAAGATTATTGGTTGACACTAAGACGAACAATACTACTCTTAATATTCTTTTTTTCACGTGTGAGGTAAAATTTCTTAAGAGACAACTCTGGTGGAAGCATATTCGCACCCCAAGGTAAAGTGTATTAATTTCACATTCACTTACTCAATAGTTACTATTGAGAGATCGATTGTTTATTATCAAACATTAAGGATATATGGTTTCAAATTATTTACCTTCGTCGTGAATCATAACAACACCTACACATGTAGGTTATGTGTTTTGCTATTAGATTGGTCATGTTAGTCTTACAATACCCACTCATCAATATGGAAAACCAATAAATTACCTATTCTAAGGTTGAAACATTATTA
>JASDQU010294291.1:2274-14237 GCA_032191745.1 Picea mariana | reverse complement strand
AAAAGGATTATAATTACGCTATTACTGATTCACCCCCCCCCCTCTCAGTAATCCAACAGATGATATTATTTTTGGTAGTGATGATGACAGGTTAAGCCAGAAATTTGTAAAAGACATGCGGGATGAATTTGAAATGTCGTTACTTGGAGAACTATCTTTCTTTCTGGGACTTCAGATAAATCAGAGAAACTAAGGAATTTTTATTTCTCAAACCAAGTATATCAAATAAATGCTAAATAGGTTTGGAATGGAAGATTGCAAACCAGTTATCACTCCCATGTAAACCAGTTGTAAGTTGAGCAAAGAGGATGATTTGAAGTCTATAGACTAGAGGCAATACATGTCAATGCTTGGTAGCCTACTATATGTGACAGTATCCAGACCAGATGTAATGTAGGAAGTTGGACAGGTGGCATGATTTCAAGCAACACCAAAGGAATCACATGTATTAGCAGTAAAGAGAATCTTCAGATATCTCAAAGGAACAAAAGAGTTTTGATTATGGTATTCAAAAGGAAAACATCTATCACTTATTTCCTATAGAGTTGCATATTGGGCAGGTTGTATTGATGATCGACAAAGCACCAGTGAAGTAGCGTTCTACTTAGGTGAGTGTTTGGTATCATGTCTAAGCAAGAAACAATCATCATTATCTCTATCTACAGCCAATGCAGAGTATATTGCAACAAGAACATGTTGTACAAAGGTTCTTTGGATGAAACAAACTTTGACAGATATATAGGTTGATTATGATGAGCCCATTCCAATATATTGTGATAATACAAGTGCCATTGGTATCTCAAAAAACTCGGTGATGCACTCCAAGATGAAACACATTCCAATCAAGTATCACTTTCTATGGGAATAGGTTGCAGAAAAGAACATCAGAGTTGAACATGTGGGCATAAAAGAAGAAGTGGCAGACATCTTTACAAAACCACTTCCGTGGAAGCCTTTGAATATCTTCGCCAAATACTTGGATTTATTTCTACTCCAAAATGAATGATTTTTGAATTCTTTTTGAATGCTTATCTTATATGTCTTAGATGTACATGAGGAAGCACCATAAGAGGACAGTTCAGTCAGGGGGAGCAACCCCAGATGGAAATATACCTTTGCCATTGATGACAAAGGGGGAGAGATTTATCAGATGCAGAGGATAGAGGCATTGCTGCAGGGGGAGAAGATTTATCAAATGCAGAGCACAGAGGCATGGTTCCAGGGGGAGCATGATTGATATGATTTCAGTATTTCATCAGAGTGTTTCCATCAATGCCAAAGGGGGATATTGTTGATTAAGGTTGGTTGTCATTGATGTCAACCCTTGAAGAAATCCCCATAGCGCAAAGGTTTGGGTAATGGAGCAAATATTGTTTGATGTAAAGATGAATCATTATTTCCTTGTCATGGTTGATAAGAAGTAAATATGGATGAACTCCAAAGTGGTCCCCTTATGGTGAAATCCCTCACGGGAAGACTCTTTGTGGAGTAAGAGAACCAATGCTTAATTTTGGAATAATGAGATGAAGGACATTGAATTTGTTAGGGAAACTATCATAGATGGATATTTCTTGTTAGTCTATTTCTAGTGGTATGTATAACATCACATAACTCCTCATGGTTAGAGAGTTATGTCCATGAGAAGTTGGAGACCCTAGGTTTGGGTAATGGACACAAGTTTGTTTGATGGGTAACAATATGGTTTATGATATATTTTCATATAATATTATTCTATATGCATAGTACATGTCATTCCATTTCTGGTGGTATGTGGAATGTCACATAACTCCTCATGGTTTGAGAGTTATGGACTTACGAAGTTGGAGGACCCTCACATGTCATCTAGAAGCCCCAAAAGGTCAAAGTAGTCAAAGTGGTTTAAGGGATTTTAAAAGGTAAATAATAAAGTGAAGTGATGAGTGTATTATAACTCAAATTAAATACAAAATAAATTATTTCAATAATAATTTTAATGGAGAAATTAGAATTGGTTTAACCCTAAAATAAGGAAAGTCGGCCAAGTGACCTAGAAGATGTTTTAAAGGAAGCTACTTGGAGAGTATAAATAAGAGGCAAGGCTCTCTAATTTAACACACACTTGAGAATATTGAATATATATAGGTTTTTGAGGTAACCAAGTATATCTAAACCTTAATTCTAAGTGAAGGTGAAGAAAAGAAGCTCGAAATGCAAGGAAAAATAATTGTTTTTGATGGTGCTTTCTAAGGTATGCTATTTACAGGTCATCTCACCATTTTTGCTCTAACTTTTTTTCTATAATGATTTAGAACTTGAAATTTCTATTCCATTGAGAAAAAATATACAAGTATCTGTGGTAAACAATCTAGCTTGTGGGTCATTTTATTTTTGGAGTTACACTCCATGGAAAATAGGGTTTTTGGCTAGTCCTGAAACTAGTCAAATGCAGGTGTTTCAGGTAAAAGCATCACAAATTCTTCATAACAGATCCAAATTCTGTGAGACAAAATGTGTTGGTTAGGTTACCATATGTAGTATTTTGTGTCACATTTTCATATCCATTCAGCAAATATTCCATGTGGGGCATTATCTACAAGGTCTCTATCTAGAATAAGCCAAAATTCAATAAGGTATGTCAGTTTTGCTATAACTCCTTTTCTGAGAGGTTCAAAGTAGTGAAAATTGGAGGAATTGCATAAAACACACTGAATAACATTGTGTATCATTTTCAAATATTTATACATTACAGGTACAAAGTTATGATTACTTCAAGTTAGGGTTGTTGACTAATCCAAAACTAGGCATGTGAGACTAAAGAAAAGTTTGATGAAAATGCTAGTCTCTTGTTGTTAAATTTAAGGAAGGTTTTCAGGAATGTGATCATATACACCAGGTCTATTACATATCTACAAATCATATTTGGATGATGGAATTGATGAGGGATTTTGGTTGAGTTACATGTTGAGTACATGGTTGAGACAAGTAGTTGATGAGTTGACACATACATGAGGTGTATAGTTGATGATGTTGGTTGATGAGTAGTTGACACATGATTGGTACATACTTGGTACATGGTTGGATGCACTTTTTTATGGTACAGGTTGATTACAGGTTGTTTGGTATAGGTTGGTGCATGGTTGATGCACTTGTTTATGGTACATGTTGATTACAGGTTGAGGTACAGGTTGATGCATGGTTAATGCATTTTTCATATTTATTGGTACAAGTTTATAGTGGTATATCTCACAGTGACAGGTTGAAAGTGGTTCTGTCATTCTACTTCTACTTTAGGGTGGCAGGATGGGGCAAGGACAGGTGGTTGTAGCCATCTTCCGGTTGTAGCCGGAGAACATTGGGGGTTGTAGCCTCCTTCTGGTTGTAGCAAGAGAATTGGGGATTTGGAGCTTCCCTCAAGTTGTAGCCTGAGGAAATAGGGGGTTGGAGCCTCCTTCTAGTTGCAACTGGAAAACAAAGGAAGTTGGTGCTTCCAATGAATGTAATTCTTCAAGACATATAAGAAAAAACATTCTGTGGTTTTCTCCCAATTTGGGTTTCCACGTAAAACACTGGTGTACAATGTATGTGTATGATTGTTCATTTGTTCATTGCTTATTTACTCTATAGTTATTGAATGATAATACTACATTGATATAACACTTGGATTATATGGTTAAAAATGATTAAATTTCTTGATTACTGATTCACCCCCCTCTCAATAATCCAACACTCATTCCATTCAAACATAATTGTTTTCCTTTTCAAAAATGATACCATAATTTCATGCCTTGGTGGATATTACACTCATATGTGGATAATACACTCATATTAAGCTAACATTTTGGGTGATTGAAATGATTTGTTTCCATTGAGGCTGAGGTTTTCCTGTACCTTCTTTTTTTCCTTTGTGGAGTTTAGCATCGCTAAAATTTCCACTAGAAATTTATAATACTAAAACAATTATCATCACAACTTTTATACCAAAACATGATTGTTTCATTAAAATATTTATAGAATTAAAATAATAATTATAACGACTTTAATATGGATACCTAACATTATAATTACACTTACATCGACTATTGTAATTTCACGACTAGTTCTATCCTTAAAATTTTAGGCATATAACCAAATATTGTTATCATTCTCCCATACCATTGGGCAAAATCACCGAATGTAATACATGAAGCATTATTGGAAAGGTAGTGAAACGTGTAAATGGGAGCATGTTAATCTAATTTTCATGCTCGCATTTCTATCTACACTGGAAATCTACATCAGAACGAGGATATCAATACACTCTTGCAATATGTCGGCCACACCCAAGCCAATCAAATGTAAAAGAAGAATATGCAACCGTAGTTGCACTTTTATTTCCCCTCCCTTGTCGATAATACTTAGGTGAAAAATAAAATGATTTAGAGTGAAATGTTTCTCTATTATGGAAAAAGAATATTAGCAAGACAATGACACAACATATGAACAAGATCGTTGAAAGTGCACATTTGCATAATTGGACTGTTGTCGAAGAGATATTACCACTGAATGCCAAGGTGAACCAGAGAACTATGATGTTAACAAGTGTTGCATGGAAACGGTGGGGTTGGGGCTTGAGAAGAATTTGCTTATCAAGCACTTAGGGGACATGATTAGACCTGAACGATGACAAAGATAACAATGGACAGGAAAAAAAAATAACATTGTTTAATTAACATGTAGAGTGTAGGTTTAGAGCAGGCTTTGCTTGTCAAGGAATAGTTTTCCCTAAGAGATGATCTTTGACACAATTTTGTTATTGCTTATATTCTTTAAAACCATAATAAGCATATCATCATTGAAAAGCATAGTTTTCAACTTAGGAAAAAAATAATTTAACAAATAGGTGAAAGATGAAATTTGTCAAGAATAAACAAAGAATATGTTTGAACATCATCACATTTATATCCTACATCAAAGAGTTAATCCAATAAAAAAATTGGAAAATCATTAGCATGCTCATCACACACGCCACCACCAACGAACATTCAAAAGTAATTTTTTTCCATTTAAAATTTAATAACATTGATAACTTTGGGAATTTAAGTTTAACATATAAGCATAGTAAATGCTCGAATGAAAAGATTAAATTCATACATACATGCACACCAAACAATTAAACAAAAAGGATAAGGGCTTAAACATAAAATATTAATAGCCCTAGAAACTTTGGAAATTTAAACTTATCATATAGTAACCAGAGTGAACGTGTAAACACTGGGAATTTAAATATTGCTGGAAAATTGTGGGTTGAAGGATAGAATTGCGATGGGTTTGGGTGGTATGGGCATGCATGCAAATGTAATGGAAAGGAATAAGTGGATTATCAAGCAGGGGTATGATAGAAGTTACACGATGAAGATTTATGGTGCAACTTTAACAACAAAAAACACAATATACTTGGGATAACAACAAAGAACATAATATACGTAGGATAAGGCGATCCCTTCATGGACTTATGTCCATATTTCAGCCATGTAGAAGGACCTGAGTTATATTTCCTGGAAACATTGTCACCTAGGCTTTTGTCCATATTTAAGCCAAGAAGGACCTCAATTTGATTTCCTCACATGATCACTTGTCACTTGAATCGATATGGTTTCTTAAACTCCAACCAAATCAACGAAGGTGATCAAGGCCGGTTGTACCATAATGCAATATCTTTGCTGCCAATCTAATCTTGAAATCCGCCTACAATATCGTATGCACTGTGTTCATTTAATCTACCTGCAACATGCTATGCACTGTGTTAATTTCGACTGCAATGCATGGAGGGATAGAAAGGAACCAATTGACGGTTCTCTATGATGGTTTCCTTTCTTTTGATGATTTTTTTAACGGAAATGGCATCCCACCTACCTGCATCATCAAAATGTGGTGAGAAAAAGCAGAGTAAAAACCCTAAACAGGTACCACGCACAACGAAAAAACCTTGGAACTGTAAGTGTTATTAAATAAAGATGGATTATTATTATGATAATCACTCTAATGTATCTACGTTTTAATGATGAATGGCTATGTCCTCCTTTTTAATGATGAACGACATGTACTCCTTTATCAAATCTCACAAACTCTCCTTCAATGACTGCGTGTATTGCAAATTCATGTTCCTGTACAAAAAACTAGTGTTCAAGCCTATTAATATTTGTTGTACAAAAGACTAGGGTTCGAGCATGTTCATGTAAATGAATTGGTTGTGTCTAGGCTTGTTGGGCATTGCAAAGTCAAGCTACAAATACAATTTTAGAGCATGTTTTCCTCACCAATTGGAAGGCATGTGATATTGGCATTGTCATTTGTGATAAGCATTGATAGCATAACACTGACATCTATTGGTTGTGCCATTTGTAATATTTCACTCATAAACTTGTCACTCTACACAATTACCAAGTCTTATATGTCATCAGTTAGGTGGTGGGTCCATGTAGTCACCTTAACTTGTGTGCGAGTGTTGGCACTTCATGGCATAATCTGTAGGTTCATGTAAGGTGGCACGTACTCCACAAATAATAATGGAACCAAGCAACCAAGTGGCAGTTGAGAGTAGTATTTTAGTAGGATCGTGGCCAAATAGTGAAGGGAATAACCAATTTATTTACCCAAAGAAATACAATTTCTGGTTACTACATATAATCTTATGAAATAGAAATTTACTAGTTACAGTTTTTCTTTCCTACAATTACTGGTTATATTGATTTTGGTTATATTGGTTTTTATCATTGTTGAACTTGATTTTGCTTTCATGCAATTATTGGTTATATTCATTTCGTTATATTTAATATGATCAAGCCACTAGTTCGCTTCCACTGAAAGAACTGATCTAACTACTAGACACTGGACATGAACCCCTAGTATCAAGAAACAACTGACACTTATCAACATTGACTAGACACAAGAGAAAGGATTGGGATGGGAGTGAAACCATCATGGGACCAGGAAAGATTCGTTAAATCCCATCAAATCAGAACACTTACTCTTTACTTTTATAGGGCATTGAACTAGTTCTGAATCATCCACTAGTGATTGTCTATCGATACAATAATTTCATTATTTTTGGTAGTTGTATTTTCAATTTTTGAAGATAAACATGCACCGCAAAAATATGTTACCCTTTTATGGGCGGTGTATTGAATCAATTCTGAACCATCCTCTCATGAATGTCACACTTGTGGTTGTGCTTTAATATCGATATAACAATTTTTCTATTTTTGGTAGTTGTATTTTCAATTTTTGAACATAAACATGCACTGTGCAGTAAATTAATTAATGTTGATATATGTACTCTTTGATTTGAAGGCAACTTACATTGTATAATTTTTCTTTATCTTCATAGCATGTGTTTAGTGAAAGCTTTGTCCATATATAACAATGCACCTGCCAATAATTCACATTGCACTTGTAATTGTGGCCTTTTTCGCTGGATAGTGATGGCCTCTGCGTTGGTAGTGGCAGGTTCCTTCGCTTGCCATGAATTATTGTTTATGCCCAAAGAAATACTTCATAGGTTTGTCAAACAAACACGCCTTGCATTACTGGTTGCGCCCAAAGAAATACAATTTCTTGTTAAAACATATAATCTATGATAGGTTCGATTTAATTACAGGTTACATGTTTGATTTCTTGATATTACTAATTATTATTATTATGAATTTCTCTTTATAGTAAAAAATATAGGCATTCCTTTGAATCTGTAGTTTCTGATGCATATTTCCTCATTGTTGTGCAGAAGTTCGGTCTTAGGTTCGGTGCATAAGTTATGTTATATGGAGAATCAATCCTTGGGGTTTTATGCACAAAATAAATCAATAACTAGAGCTTGAGGAAGGATAATTAACAGTCACATTTTGTCATTTTGGTTTACTTGCAAATTGCTTCGTTCTACCTATAGGGTTTTAACCGTTTTTCATAAAACTTTGAAACCTTCACAAATGTGCTTGCTTGGTTATGTCATTCTGATAAAACTCTTTCCAAACAAAGTGATTATGCATGTGCCAAGGTATTCAAATGTTATTCAAATGTAGGACTGATATTGTGATTGCCATAGTTAACAAATTTTGATTTTAAATACAGGATGAATCCATTCTCATTCACTGGAAACATCAATTAGAGTATGAGGTTTGAAGCACTTAAAACATAACAAAATCTTATTCAAATAAAGTAGCATAGATTAAATTACTTACGGGCTCATAGCATGAGTATGGATCCTCTAGTTGAGCAATTGGCTCTGTTCCTCCTGTTGAGTAATTTGAATATTGAACCTTCTTGTGAAGGAACTGTTGTTGCTGAGTAATCTGAATGTTGAGCAGGTGTGAGAGTTGCAACTTCCTCGCACTCCTTCCCCAAATTGTCTGAAACATAAATATGGTGGGAACTAGAACATCAATCCGTGCAACATCAATCAGTATACAGTGAGAACTAAACATGACATCTTCTTGACTTATTTGCTATCAAATAAAATAACTCTTCAAATCTAGGTCTTCGAAACCCCTATAACAACTCTCTCAATCAATGTTTTAATTTGGTGGTATACTTTGATCAACTTAAGAAAAATATTTTTAATTTTACTTAAATGCTATAAAATGTTAAAATTATTATTTATATTTTTAATTTTACTTAAATGCTATAAAATGTTAAAATTATTATTTATTAAATTAAGATAAATATACTCACAATGTAAAAAAAAAAAAATCCTTATCATTAAAATTAAGATGGACTCTCAATTTTTTTTAAAATTTATCACTTATTAAGTGACTCCATATATAGATATGATTAATATAAAAAATCAAGCTGAGATGGAAAACATTGAAGCATCAAAGACCTGCCATGAACAATATCCCTCATCCAGATGGGATACTATGGGATACTATGCGAACCACTTCTTCTATCTCTAGTTTATTTCGATTGGTGCTTGGGGTGGCAACAGGAGGCAAACTCGAGAAGAGTTCAGAGCGAAGCAAAATCGAGAGTACGCGTAACGTTTAACTCGACAAATAAAATTAGTGATAATCATCGAGGCAGCTGTGGCTCGACGGCATACAGTACTCCAGTGTAAAGATCCAAATACGCTTTGAGAATAGTAAAGATGGTCAAGCATGTAATCTTATCATTTTCTCATAAAGTTAAAAGTAGACACTGGTCAAGCATCTAATCTTTTGTAATATTTGAAACTTTGATTTATATATATATATATGCACTATTATCAGTTTTTAGTTGTTTGAGATATCTTTTTATGTATCATTAATAAATCTATGTTTTAACATTTATAATAAATTAATAATAATAATAATTTAACCTTTAACATTTATAATTATAATAATAAAGTGAATAATTTTTTTATTACATAAACATTAATTATCATGCAATTTATGGTGGTGTTTTTAAAAATGTAAAATGTTTTCAAAAATTATAAAATGATTAATATTTACCATATACTAACTTGGATTGTTAAAGCAACACCTGAATTCGGAAACCTTTACAATATGCAATCATCTACCATAATACAACATTAAAAAACCAAAACATAGAAGTAATGATCATAACACAAAGTATAAAAAAAAACATAACATCTACGCTATTAACATCTAAGCTATTTGACATTCCACATCAACATATCAAAATATCATCCCTTACAATTTCAGGCTCATGTCTTACAATTTCAGGCTCATGTCCCTGTGGTCGCAGCCTTAGGTACAATCAAAATATTTTATATATTATCACATCACTAGAAGGAATGAGTGGTGAGAGGGAAGCCTTGTAGCAAAAAATTGTTCAAAATCTAAAACAGTGGAACCACATTATAATCCAGATGCATTTAAGTTAAAATTAAAAAACTCAACAAAAATTTAATTGGACCCATACTTGAATTCTACAGTAATTGTGGCGTTGTACACATCAAAACCGATGGTTCTCTTTATGTTTACAAATGGCTAATGGATCCATGCATGCTTGCCAACTAATGAATCTGTGGCTTCACTTTGCAAAGCTTAACAACCTTCCGTCGCTCTGCCAATTCGTTGACAATCTTGAAGCAAAATGGAAATAATATATATATATATATATATATATATATATATATATATATATATATATATATATATATAATTTCCATATTCAGGGATATTGTTGGTTTTCCATCAAATGCCAGCTCATGTTTATAGTCACGGTAGTTATTTTGCAAAGTTTAAATGTAAGTAGGAAAAGACAAAAGAAACAAAAAGAACGACCATTTATGTTGAATGAGTATTAGTGCTATATGAAAAGCATCGAGGGAAACTTTGACCGTGAGGAAGCTTACTCAGGTAGAGACCACTACATTGATCGTGCAACATGCATGTAATTACATCGATTCTTCATGCAAATCTATTAATCAACCAAATAAAGTTACAAAACTAATGATAAGGGATATTTTGTCAAACGATTTGGCTTTACTTATTTTCTTAAAATCTTAATTTGTTCTTTCGAAAAAACATTAAAACATTTTTTGGCGGTTAAAATTCCCTGTCCATCTCTAAAGGATTTGGCAGTTAAAAATCCATGTTCATCTCTGAGGGTTAGGTTTCTTATCCATCTTGAAGGGACTCATGAATTCGTTTTAAAACCCTATTTGATATTTTAGGAGGTTAGGGATCCATATCCATTTAGAAATTTCAACTTAAAAAATAAGTTGAATTAGTGCAATTATAGACTTTTTCTCATCACGACATCAAGCCTGCATTGGTTGTTGACGTTATGATTCAGTGTCAGCCGAATCGTTCCAACTCTACCTCCCCCTAATTATTTCCCAATTCCAATCAAAAGGCATTACGACATCCCTCACTGCAACCAGGCTGATAATAAAAAAGCTGCTCAAATTCTAAAATAGTGGAACCCCACTCTAACCCAGTTGCATTTAAGTAAAAATTTAAAAATTCAGAACACAATTTTAATTGGACCCATACATGGAATTCACATTTAAGTTAAAAATTAAAAACTCAAAACACACTTTTAATTGGACCCATACGTGGAATTCTACAGTAATCGTGGAATTATACACATCAAAACCGATGGTGCTCTAGATGTTTACAAATGTCTAATGGATCCATTTATTCTTTCCAACTAGTAAACATGTGGCTTCACTTTGCAAAGTTTAACAACCTTCATCTCTACCAATTCATGTACATTGACAGGCTTGAAGCTGAATGTAGGACATGATTACATTGTACATTGACATGCTTGAAGCTGAATGTAGGACATGATTACATTGTACGTTGATAGGCTTGAAGCTAAATGTAGCATAGGATTACATTTCCTGGGAAATCTTAATCACAATAGCCAATTCTTCTTTCCTGGGCAATCTCGACCACAATGGCTAATGCTTCAACAAATTCTGTAAAATATCAACAAATTACATAAAATTATGTGGAATATTGAGCTTAGTTGTTCTGGTACCTTCGTTGTTTTCATTTCCTAATGGTATGCCAAATCCACCCATGTTTTCGACTGGTAAATGTAGAACTAACCACCCGAAGCCCTTGCTCCAGCTAGAATGGGATATGTTTCTTACGAACCTGGTAAATATACTACTATTTATACTTATATGTATCTATATCTGGGTAAGAACATGGCAATTACGTCACTGCAAACCAATGCATCTCGATCTTTCCTAATGAGTGGTCTCTAGATCCTAGATATCTTTTCCAGTGATCTCCCTATCACCCAACCAGTCGATATAGCTAAAAAGAGCAGGTGGCTTCCCTTGTTCTCCTTGTAGCTTACATAATAGATCCAATAGTTGTAGCTTATTTGTGGAAACAGGTTGCTCACTTGTGCTTATATAGTCTCCTCTGTTGGTATCTCTATCATGTATGCTACTACTTCAACAGGTTTCAAAATGGAAGGTCTAATTGGATATTTTATCTACACTGATGTGGACTCTGTTGCCTTTACCTTTTTCTTCATTGCAGGAGAAATTG
>JASDQU010294290.1:0-11331 GCA_032191745.1 Picea mariana | reverse complement strand
GATTCGACCAATTAATCGATGGGATTTACGTTTTCTCGTGAAGTCCTCTCCTTTAGTTCAAACGTTCTCCCTTTCTGTATTTTCTCTTAGGTGGGACTAATATAAGATGGAAAGCCAGTATAAACCAACTAGGCAACAAATGGGAATTTATTTAACTACTGGAGAAGAGGCTAGGCTTAGGATGACCCTTACACCCTAGCATGCAGACAATGATCGTATATCACAGGCCTAGTACTAATACATTAACCATGTGAATATTCCAATTACTGACTGAGATACAAATTATCAGAAGAAAACATGCATGTGATAAACAACGGTAAGAAAAATAATTCACTCAACTCTAATCATCAATCACATAATAACACAAAGTTTTATTTTCATCATTAAAGAAAGAATTGTAAAACATTGCATCAAATAACTTATCAATAGATTTAATAGCTCTTACTCATTACTGCATCCATTCATGAGACGAAATAGGAAATAGTTCTTCTCCACATCCAATCATACACGCATTTGATGAAAACATAAACTTGTCTCTGGTCCAGAAGGACTTCTCAATTAAAGGCAACTTCGAAATAGTTCTTAACAACAACAAAAAAGGAGAGTTTCTTACAACAACTATCAACCCTTAACTAATCGGTCGATGCTCTTATTTATAACATAAAATTAACTAAAAATAAAAACTAAAGTGCAGATAATAAAAAAAGAATTCACCACATGGTGTTCGCTCCTATGAGTCTTCTCTGAGTCATCTCAAGATATCACTTAAGAGGGTGACTCTTCTCGTACTCCGACCATTGGATGGACAAATCCTTGCAGTTATTGGCGAATGGGAATCCATGTTGTTCCAACGGGGCCGAGTGAATCTCCCTTATCTCTACTGCATGTGCCTGATACTTGACTATACTGGCACTTAACTATTGTATCACAGCCTGAGCTTTGATCGAATATTCCATAAACTGTCACACCTGACCTAGCGTTGTGTCTGTCACCTTTGGTAGTTCTTCGGCCCATGATAAATCTTGTTTAGTGTGCGATTTGACTATGTCGCACAAGTCGAAGAAGTCATCGGGTGTGCTAAACTCGGGGAGTCCGATATCCCTCATTTCCTTGTTGATTTTGACCCAGCTCCTCTCGCATTTGGCCCATTTTTCTTGAACCTCCCGATGAGGCTCCTGAGCCATTCTTACTCAATACTCGGAGGCATCTTTCCTACAATCAAAATTAAAATATTTTAGAGACTGCGTATAGAGAAACACTTGGTAAAATACATGTATAAAGTGTAAGCATGAAGAATGCAGACTGGTACATACCTGTAAATCTTTCTAAATCTGGTTATTTGATACTTAAGGGATCTTTGACTCTTTTGAATTGCTTTCTCCGCTTCTATTAGCACCGTCATTTTTTATCTAGTTAGGGTGGGTCTTAGTCGGGTTACATCCGCATGAAACAACATGAAAGATTAGGTACGAAATAATATCAGAGTTGAAGTCATGCTAGTGGTCGGTTGGTCATTGGAGTTGAGAAAGGATGCCAGAGTCAAACATGTGTTGAGAGTATGAGTATGTTCCAAAAGAGTTGGGTCTTATCATAAGGGAAGTCATTAGGCACCCTAGGTCGAGGCAAGTTGTTTAAACATAATTCACATCAGCAAGTGTAACAACCATCATCAGCTCATCATGAAGGATGGGGGAATGAAAAATCACAACGACCGTACCACATACACCTTGCAACCCCTATCGATTGTATATCACATGCCCCAGAACATACTCGTCGTGCAGATGTGCTACAAAAAATCTTCAGTTTTCTCCAAAACATTCAGTCACCATGAATCTAGTTTTCCCTAACACATTTCCACCCACTACCCACTCTGTTATAAATTCTGGATGTTCTGCATGTGTTTTACTCACCAGTCGAGCTTATGCACTGTTGGTAGTTCATTTTGCAAGCCCAAACTGATCAAGTATTCTTCTTTGGGCCTTCTCCAAGTTCCCTGTGCATAAGACAGATACGTGTCGCACCATGGGAACCCTTCAAAACATAAGAAGGGGCACATGAAGCAACATAAGTGCCAGGCTTGAGCCCCAAAGTGCCTGGGATTTGTTCTTACTCGCAGCGGGCATTCCTGAGGTTTCAAAGGGAGGTTCCTGCCTACACGTGGAAAGGATGATATCACACCGTGCGAAGGTCGAAGTGGAAGAAGTTGTACCAAAAGGAAGGATGTTGGAAGACATGCCTCCCCAACAACAGATACCCTGGAGAAGGGGAAGGCCAAGGAAGAATAAGGAAATTGGGGAAACCCAAGTCCCAAGAGACCCGTGTGCAAGATCGACTGCCGAGGAATTACTTATGTGCACTATCCAGCTAGAGCCTGTCGAATTCATAAGTCGGGAAAGTGGGAGAAGAACAAGGAGGACATATTCCATGGGCTCTAATGTTCGAGATCCGACTCAACAGCTGAAACTGACAGAACTCGCCATTGCCGAAATCTACTAGGAAAGTAGAGAATTAATATGATAGTTGGTGGCAAAGACCCTTGAAGTGTTAGTATCACAAGGTTGTGAAGGGAACATGACATGGCTCAAGAGATAACTCCAAGAAGCACAAGATACAATAGTGTAGCTTAGCGAAGAACAAAGGGCGTCGGAAGAACATCATATGAAACATCTCAGAGAATGTGAAGCAGCCAGAGAGAAATTCCGCGCGGACCTTTCCAGCGCGTAGAAGAGACATGATTAACTAAATCTATTTTGTATTCTCAGACGTGGCACAAATCTTGACAGTTTTGAAGATTTTCATGTTTTTAATGTAAACCGGGTTGGTTGGTCAAAAAGTGTAAACAATGCCTATTGTATGTAATTTGAGCTCTATTGAAATCTAATGTAAAAGTCCTGAAACTTTTATGAAAGGATTTTGGTTGTAGCGGTTGGATGTATCGTTTCTTTTCTTTGCGTATGCATTTCTTGTGTTCTTTGTCCATATCTTTTCCTGTCTGATTCAAAATGCATTTTCGAGCTTAGGATTCGCTGTGTAGAACCCCTTGTTCATGCCATTCTGACAAACCATATTTCTTCTAAGTTAACTCCGAATTCATCCACAGTGGTGCTCTGAGTTGCTTTGTGTGTTTTCCTCCCCGCCACACGATGATATTATACTGAAGAATGTTACTCGCCTAGCCGACAAGGTAGCATGGGTCGGCGACCAGGGAAAAACCTATCATTAGTTTTCCTGTGGATTAAATTCCTAAAAAACTACCGATGCCGAAACATTTCGGAACTCGGCGATCGGAGAAAAACATTTAGCATGGTCTAAACGTTCGTCACGATTTGATCTTCTCCGATTTCGCTAAGCGCATCGGGTATCAACTATCGACGATATCATTTCCTTCTTTGTTAACGTTTACTCTCTTCTCCTTTTACTGATGCCGAAGGGGATCATATGTCGATGATATCCTTGTGTGATGCTTGTCATGAAAGAAAACTTTCTTTTGCCTATGATGGTGAAGATCGATGTTCAGGGACTGTGGTTTTTCGAGTGATTTTCTTTCATCCTTTAATTCCTTCTGATGCCAAATTTGGGCGCATCGGGTGAAATGTTCTGGTTGTTTATTAATTATTTAAATTCAAGCCTTTTAAGTCATAGGTTTTCATAGATTCAAGCAAACTTTGAAAGACTTAATGAGAGTCAAGATGATAAGCAAAGGCAACCTTTTTCACAATGAAGTCGAATTAGACAGTGCAAAAGATCAAGTGGTACCCAAAAAGTAAAATTTGACAGAGCCAAAGACACATATAAATAGATACCTAGGAGGTCTAGGTAGGGGTTTTGATTATTGAGGGTCACTTGCATGAGAATGAGTAATTGGCTTGTAACACAACTGTAATCCAATCCAATTTTGTATGTTGTTGAGCTATAGAGGGTCAAAAGGGTAGATATTGAGGGTTAGATCACAGGCTGAGGAGCCTGGTATGATTGAGTTCACCTCGTAATAGATCTCGACCCGACTAAGGACAAGTTTTAAAGCGCACAATGTTGTAGTTTTGGAACTACCATAATAAAATATCTTGAGATCCAGATCTTTGTGGACATAGCCCAGGAGAGGGTGAACCATGGTAAAACCTATGTTATATGATTCAATGTTTATGTCTCTTTTTCTATCAATAAGTATATGTTAGAATGATGTATGAATGAATTAATGGATCTAATTACGCTACATGCATGAATGAGAATGATGGTATATTGCTATAATAAGTAGATAGAATTCATAGCACACAATTCACTGATCCCCATTTAGTCCTGGACTGTGAGCATTTGAGCATTGCAGTCACCCATTAAGACTATCTCAGGTGAGACTGCGCAGTGCACTCTGTGTGTTGCGCTGCCTTTTGGTTTACCAGAAGGGCAGTTAGTTTTAGAGGCTTTGTTGGATCCCCAATAAACATGAACCTAGGTCAAATCATGTTAAAGGCATAAATGAGATAATCAACCAACAAATAGTTTTGTTGTATGCTGATTGGAAGGAAATGGGATTGAGCACATGAGATCTGCGGAAGGCATGTCAAAAGAATACCAGATCGGATGACAAAAAGGTGAGAGAATGCACCGCTAGAAGGGGAGGTTGAGACCGTGGAATCCCACAAAGGCAGAGATCGAAAGATGGCTGAAGACAAAGGATCTAGAGTTTGCACAGAAATATAACAGAAACCCCAAGTTAACACCACCCAAGTATTTGGACAAGTATGTATTCACCGAATTGCATGAAGTATTTCTCTGTGATTTTCCACACTTATTGCAGGAGTGGATATAGATGTTGAAAGAAAACCATGCAACAAATTGGATTCGACAGTTAGAGTGGAACTCAGTTCAGATTGTGTAGTTACAATAGGTGAATAAAAAATTCACCTTTACAGTATATTTTTGGCTCAACAATATTGTAGTAGGATTTATAATAGAATTTGCAGTAGATACCATGAAGTCATACAATGCAACAAAGAAAGAGTTTCTACGTGGCCCTCGAGGAAGGTATATTATATCTCTTTATAATTATATTAAGATATTTCTTTATAACAAAGGTGTAATAACAATGGATTCAAAAACCTAAACTTCCCTGCGTGAATGTGGGAAGGGGGGAAGCATTGACAGGAAAAGGATAAATGGAGGAGATAAAGGAAAAAAGGAAGAAGCCTTGGACCCAATCATGATGGACGATGCCAGATCAAGTAGATCATGGTGACAGCTGGAAAGACGCGCAGTGGATTACCCTACCAATACAAGGTGAACACCAAGAAGAGAGCCATAGCCATGAGGGAAGGCTTGGCAAGTGATGAAGAGGAGGTAGAGGATCTTCGGGTTGTGGATCATATTGAGGAAATATTGCGTGTGACATATGAGAGGAAGACTATATTTTGAAGTGCAGGAATAGAAGGCAACAATCCTATCCATATTAATGTTAGTGTGGAACCCATAAACTCATGTGTGATTAACACACCAAAAAGAAGACCACCATTTAGAGAACCGAATTTTGGGAGAAGGAAGACAAAATGAAGTACATCTACACAAGGAAAAACAACTAGGGGAGCCAGTTCAAGAATCATTATTCAAGTATCTACACTGCGTGAAGGTAGTAGTTCAAAATTCAGGATGGCAGGACACAATTTCACCATCAGGTTACCATAATTCAAAGGAGAAGTGTTAGAGGACCCAGAGAAGCACCTGTTTATTTTTGAAAAGATTTGGAAAGAAAAATGGATCACAGATGAGGACACTAAACTTGCACAATTAGCTATCACACTAAGGGATCACACACTGGATTGGTATATGAGTTTAGCCACAAACAATCTTCCAGGGACAACCAAAACAATTGGGTATATCAAGAAGTTATAACATGCATGTTAGAGTTTAAGCTATTGTTAGGTTTCTTTTCAATTCACTAGATAACCATAACATAGATAGGATCATTGAGAAATACACAATCACAAGAGACACATCATTTATCCTAGGAAACCCTCATGGGGGAGAAAACCCAGCAAAAACTTCCTTAATATAGATAACCAATACAATGCCAAGAGAATAAACCAAACAATACAGAAAGTCCTCTCCCAAGTATGCGCCTCTCTCTCTCTCTCTTCCTTCTTCTCCAACTGCAGCTCCAAACTTGCACTCTGATGAATAAGTGAGTGAGTGAACAAATGAGGCTCTAGCCTCCTTTATTTATACAATCTGGCAGGTGCTGAAAGGACGTGTCTCTTCACTAGCAGGGCCGACTTCTCCTTTTGGGTGGTTATAACCACTTTAATTAATTCTGGGGGCTGACTTCTCATTATGCATATTACAATTAGGGTTTGACCAATCAACAAAAGGGGATTTGGTCATTTACAATGCTCGACATGATCAATCCACAAAAGGGGATTGATCTAATGAATAATACATCAATAATAAAATAGAATACTCTTTGCAGTTACAATATTTCAACACTCCCCCTTAACAATAAGGGTATTCTAAAGCAACATCAGGCGAGAGAGAGGGCATCATCATCAACAACATCTTGGAACACTGACTGGCATATCTATAAATCAACAGATTTTTTTCTCATCATCATCGTTCACAGCATGAAGCTGGATTAGCATCATCATCCTCATCATCATGAGGCTAAGGTAACATCATCATCATCTTCAGCGTGAGGCTGAAGTAACATCATCATCTTCTTTAGCATGAGGCTAAAGTAATATCATCATCTTATTTAGCATGAGGCTAAAGTAATATCATCAATGTATTTACAATGAGGCTAAAGTAACATCATCATCTTCAACATGAAAGATGAAATAACATCATCATCATCATCATCTTCAGCAAGAAGCTGAAGTGGCATCATCATCATCATCTTCAGCAAGAAGCTGAAGTGGCATCATCATCATCATATTCAGCAAGAAGCTGAAGTGGCATCATCATCATCAACTACATCAACATGGATTAGTATAACACTAATACATCATCATCATCAATAACATCACAAGGCCGATACAACATCAACAACAACAATATCACATCACAAAGGTTGGAGCATCATCATCAACAACAACATCACAACATGAAGGATGGAGCATCATCAACATCACCACTAGGCTGAGAGTCTTCAACATGAGGCTGGCATCACAGCACGAAGATGGATACACAATATCATCATCACGAAGATGGCATCACAACATGAAGTTGGCAACACAACATCATCAACACGAAGCTGGCATCACACCGCGAGGCTGGCAACACATCATCAACATGAAGTTGGAATCACAATGCGAGGCTGGAAACACATCATCACATCATGAAGCTGGCATCACAGTACGAGAATGGAAACATCATAATAGCACAAGGATGGCACATCATCACAACATGAGGCTGGCACGTCATCGGCACAAGGCTGGCATCACAACACTAGGCTGGCACATCATCGGCACAAGGTTGGCATCATAGCACTAGGATGGAACATCATCAACACAAGGTTGGCATCACAACACTAGAATGACACATCATCAGCACAAGGTTGGCATCACAGCACTAGGCTGGCACATCATCATCATGGGGCTGGCATTACAACACTACTCCCCCTTTTGAGGGAGGTCCTTACGGACTACACCAAGATTATCTTGAAAGTGCTCAAACTTTACATGAGATAGAGGCTTGGTCAACACATCAACAACCTGTTCATCCATGCTAACATATTGGATCTTTATGGATCCTCTCTGCACCATGTCACAGATGTAATGATATCAGATCTTTATGTGTTTTGAATTGTCATGGAACACATGATTCTCGGTCATCTTTATACATCTTTGGTTATCACATGGGATCAAGTTTTCTTCCATCTCTAGGTCGAATAGACCAGTCAACAACTTCTGAAGCCATATGGTTTCACAACTTGCGGAACATGCAACAATGTATTCCACTTCTACCGTGTTGGAAGCAATGCTAGAATGCTTCCTACTCTGCCATGAGATCATGGCTAACTCCATATTGAAACAACACCCCTTAAGGTATCTCATTATATGTTTTGCAGCAACAATGTGAACACATCTTGGTTTCTACCAAATACTGACTCAAGGAAAAACATATATCTTGCCTGGTAATCGTCAGATCATTACTGAACCAATAATCTGTCTGTACATAGTAGCATCAACTAAATCTGACGAGGTATCTACCCGAATATTTAACTTTGTTTCCATGGGTGTGTACATGGATATATATTTCAACATGTCAAACCTCTTCATTTTAACTACATACTCCCATTGGTTAAGGAAGATCTTCTCTGTGCTTTGCCAAACTTCAAGACCTAATAGATAATGTATTTAGGTCTTCCATCAAAATATGTAGCGAGATTATTCTATAATATGTGATGAGATTTTCTTCATCTTGTCAAAAATACATCATCTACATAGTAGTAACATCAATGGCTCATCATTCATAACCTTGAGATAAAGGTTAGAATCAACTTTACTCTTGGTAAAGCCCATGCTTGTCAAGAAACTGTCAATTCTTCCATACCAAGCTCTAGGATATTGCTTAAACACATACAAAGATTCCTTCAACTAACAAACATGAGTCTTTCTATCTTCAAATCAAATTTTCTCATTACATTGTACCAATCTGGTACAATTGCTCAGTTGCAACTCAATCTGCACAATCATGTGCTAGCTCTATGTGCTCTCTGCAAGGCACTATCTGTCTCACTACTTGAGAGTATGTCCTCTCTTCTTTCTACAACTGTTCCTTATGGAAATGGGACTCTGCACCTGCAGTTTCTCTAAATCTTGAGAATGACTGCTTCATTCTCACTCTGGCTACTGAAATCTATGAGTAACTCCTTTACTTCATCACGACAACAACTTCATCTAAAACTGAGAGTGGATCAATAAATTATACTGAAGGTAGCTCTTCTTCTTTCATGGAGGTGACTCTATCTTTTATTGTAGTCATGTCTCCATGACCCAACTAATGTAATGCACCAACTGCCACTCAACTTTAAATATGGGGATTGCTCCCCCTACATCTCATACTATATATGAATCGTGGTTGTTCTAGTTGTCTTCATAAATATTGGAACTATTTCTTCAATTACTGGAGTAAGTGTCTCGTCATAGTCTTCTCCCTCTTGCTGGGAGAATCCTCTAGACACACATCAGGATGTGTACATCTAACATGTTTGATCTGTATAGATCAGTCTTGGAAGTCAATACTGACTTCTTCTTCTAGTCTCACGGAAGAATCCATATCCTAGTATTTCTGACTGGCTTTCTTCTTTGTTATTGAAACAAGGGAATCTTCCCAGGAGATTTCATATCTCCTAGAAGTTTTTGAAGCTGTGATATAGTCTTCTCATGGCATCTGTCTCCTAGTCCTGGAAGTTGTCTCTTCATTTGATCCTTTATGAAATCAGGCTTATCCTTGATTTCTTCTGAGTCTACAAGGAATTCATCATCTCTTACAGGGTATACTTGGTGTTGAATACCAATTCTAAGTATGAAGGACTGAGTCAGGCTTCAAACGAGTTATGCTTCTCATCAAGGTGGCTTCATTAACCTTTGAACAATTCTGTCATTAGTTCTTGTTCTAATGTCCAGTCATATTTGGAGCCTTCTGCTCCTTTCAATCAATATTCATATGAGATACTCTGAATCTCAAAAGATATCTTCTTCTTCATCTTCTTTGGTACATGAGTGTATATGGTCATGTACATAGTCTTCTTCATGTCTCATATAATATGTTGCCTTCAAAAACCTTCACTATAGCTTCCTCAAGGTTATCACATGTGACCTGAAACAAGGTCAACAAAACAATAAGCAAGAATAATACTCTTTTGATAATAGTAGATAAAACAATAGCACGAATAAACATCACAGTGGCTCCTTTAGAGCTATCACTTGTGACCTGTCTGGAGCAAAGATCAAAAACAAGAAGTGCAATACAAAATGAGGTCAACACTCTTCCATGGTAACCTGGGATCAACACATTCCTACATTCCTCCATGGTAACCTGGGATCAACACAAGAAGTTTCTTCTAGAGGAGATGCTATTTGTATCTATTACATTAAGCATTTATCTCAATATGTCCACATGCTACCAAGTATAATACTCTTCAAATACTCTTACCTCAACTATAATGCTTACTTGTAATGGGGTAGTTATCAACTTTGTTATGTGCAACTTTGAATCTTATCAACTTAATTAATCAAACCTATAACTTGGAGTCTTGTCCTCAAGAATGAGTGTGTTTCTTTTCTTCAAAGTCTCCTTCACTCAAGATGACAAGTGATTTCTTCAACCTATCTTTTTTACTAGGACAATATTCTATTTTAACAGAAGGTTGGGTTAGAGAATAAACTCTATGATCTCAACTTTAATCCATCTAATATCTTGACTTTAATTTTTGACCAACGATTAGTATGATGGTCATAGCTTCAACATGCAACCTAGATCAAAATAATGTCATAACAAATAGATGCATATCAAAATAATCAAACCTAGGTTGCATTATTCCTCTGAATGTGTTGGATCTTGAGATCCTTCTAGATATATGGCAAGAGATCCCTTCTCTAACTCTTAAAAAATTCAAGGGTGACTGTAACTAGTACTGCAGTTGATTATGAAACTACCATTGCAACTACAACTTGGGGTTTTATGAGGAAACCCTAATTTTTCAAACTTCAAGTTTTTAAATTCTGATCCAGGGGATAGATGCACTGAGCTGAGGCGAGTATGCTAGTGCAGTCAGATTTCTAAAAATCCAAATTTTACCCCCTCAAACTTGACCAACGGATTTCTGGACTGGTGCTTCTAGTTTTCTGGTACTTCTGGTTTTCTAGTGCTTTTGGTTTTCTAGTACCTCTAGTACTGGTGAAAAATAGGGTTTCACTTTCCAGGAGTTCTATCCACTAAAAAGTTGTGTTGAAGGTGCCAAAGAGTTCCTTGAGGTAGGATGCACTTTTCTAGATGGCTTTTGGGCTGAAATTCCTCTTCAATAAAAAACCCTAATTTTCATGTATGACAACAGTGACGTTTTTCTTCTTCTTGTGAAATATGCTCTCTTCATCTTAGCTATGATGCCATGTTAGATTTTAAGCTATTATTAGGTTTCTTTTCAATTCACTATATAACCATAGCATATATAGGATCACTAAGAAATACACAATAAAAAAAGACACATCATTTATCTTGGGAAACCCTCATGGGGAGAAAACCCAACAAAAAATTCCTTAATATAGATAGCCAATACAATGCCAAGAGAATAAACCAAACAATACATAAAGTCCTCTCCCAAGTATGCGCCTCTCTCTCTCT
>JASDQU010294288.1:0-14237 GCA_032191745.1 Picea mariana | reverse complement strand
TTGTGTGGCCATTGTATTTATACTAACCACCTCTAGCACATCCTTCGTATATGCACATATACGGAAGCGCCATATATGGAAGCCACCTTTCATAAATGTGTCTTTTGTATATGAGTGCTTCCATATATGTGCATATACATAAGTTGTCATCCATAAACGCACATTTATATAAGTCAACCTACGTATATGCAAGATTTTGTGTACGCACATATACACTGACCAATGACATATATGCACATTTATGGAAGCACACATATACGAAAGACACCATTATGGAAGTGGTCGGCTTCTGTATATGGATCGCTTGTATATGCGCATTTATGAAATCCGTCGTCCATATATGCATGCTCCGTATATGCGCATATATGGAAGCACGCATATACGAAAGCCACCTTTCGTATATGCGTTCTTCCAGATATGCGCATAAACAAAAGTTGTTTTCCTTAAATGCACATTTATGGAAGTCGGCCTTCGTATATGCATGCTTTCGTATATGCGCATATACGCTCACCACTTCCATATATGTGAATTTATGGAATCATGCATATACGGAAGATACCACTATGGAATTGGGCAACTTTCGTATATGCATCGTCCATATATGCGCATTTACGGAAGACGTTGTCTGTATATGCACATATACGGAAGTGCATATACGGAAGCCACCTTCCGTAAATGTGTCTTCCGTATATGTGTGCTTCCATATATGCGCATATACATAATTTATGTCGGCCACTGTATATGCACGGTTCCATATATGCTTGGATATACGGAAGCACACATATACAGAAGCATGCATATACAAAAGCGCACATATAAAGAAGCACATTTAAGGAAGTTGTTCATATATGTGTCATTCATATATGCGTATATACGAAAGTGCGCATATACAAAATGTGCATGTACGAATGACGCATATATGGAAGGTCCATATACATAAAAAATTTAATATAATCCAAATGCATCTTCCATATATGTGTGCTTTCATATATGCGCATTTAAGGAATTTTTCATCTGTAAATGTGCATTTATACATGCATTTATATGCGTCATCCGTATATGCGCATATATGGAAGTGTGGATATATGGAAGACGACATTATGGAAGTGGCCAAATTTTTTATATGCATCATCCATACATGTGTATATGTGCATATACGGATGACAGATTCCATAAATGCGCATATACAAACAACGCATATACGGAAGCCGACCACTTCCATAATGGTGTCTTTCGTATATGCGTGCTTTCGTATATGAACATATACAGAATTTGTCATCTTTAAATGCACATTTATTGAAGTCAGCCTCCATATATGCACACTTCCATATATGGAAGCACGCATATACAAAAGTGTGCATATATGAAAGGTGCATATACGAACAATGCATATAGGAAAGGTGCATATACGGAAGGTGCATATACGAACGACGCATATATGGAAGGTGCATATACGGAAGGTGCATATACGAACGATGCATATACGAAAGGTGCATATAAAGAAGAAATTTGCAGTAATCCAAATGCATCTTCCATATACATGAAATCATGCATAAATGGAAGGTGCATATATGAATGACGCATATACGGAAGGTCCATATACAGAAGAAATTTACTATAATCAAAATGAATCTTCCATATATACGTGCTTCCATATATGAGGATTTAAGGAAGTTGTCATCTGTAAATGCATATTTATATGTGTCATCCATATATTCACATATACAAAAGCAAACATATATGGAAGACGACATTGTGGAAGTGGCCAGCTTTCGTATATGCATCGTCCATATATGCGTATATGTGGATATATGGATGACGGAGTCCATAAATGTGCATATAAGGACGATGCATATATGGAAGCCGACCACTTCCATAATGGTGTCTTCCATATATGCGTGCTTCCATATAAGCACATATACAAAAGTTGTGATCTATAAATGCACATTTATGGAAGTCGACCTCCATATATGCACACTTCCATAAATGGAAGCGCGCATATACAGAAGGTGCATATACGAATGACGCATATATGGAAGGTGCATATAAAGAATAAATTTATGGTAATCCAAATGCATCTTCCATATATACGAAAGCGTGCATATATGGAAGGTGAATATACGAATGATGCATATACGGAAGGTCCATATACATAAGAAATTTATTGTAATCCAAATGCATCTTTCGTATATGCGTGCTTTCATATATGAGGATTTAAGGAAGTTGTCATCCGTCCATATATGTGTTGTCCATATATGCGCATATACGGAAGTCTTCATCCGTATATGCGTTGTCTGCACATATATGAAAGTGTGCATATACGAAAGGTGCATATACAGATGATGCATATGTGGAAGGTGCATATATGGATGACACATACGAAAGACAACTTTGGTAAATGTGCATTTAAAGACAACAACTTTCATATATTTCAACTTTCATATATGCACATTTATTGAAGCTGACCACGTCCATAAATGTGCATTTATGGATGACAATTTCCATATATGCACATTTACAGAAGATGACCACTTCCAAAACTGTGCATATACAGAAGCATAAATTGTATTGATTCATATATTTGTAATGGTTAAATGTGTGTTTTTCCCAAGAAATTGTATATTTGAGTATATCATTATTATTTATAAATATCTATAAATATTTTTTCAAATATAAAACTATTAGCCTTCACTACATTTTTTTCATAATTTTAGAGGTTGGAATTTAAAGTTGTCATGGTTTTAAGAATTCACATAGTCATGATTCATTTATTTAAAATTTATTATATCCCATTAATTTTCCTTTCCTTGCTTTGAATAAAAGATAATCCCTATCCCTTTGTTTGTTTATCTGTTTGCTTGTTTGTTTGATTCTATTATTATTATTTACAAATATTTATTAATATATTTTTAAATACAAAAACTATTAGTTTTCACTACATTTTCATCATAATTTTAGAGGTTGGAATTTAAAGTTGTCATGGTTTTAAGAATTCACAGTAGTCATGACTCATTTATTCAAAATTGATCAAATTCAATTAATTTGTCTTTGCTTACTTTGAATAAAATATAAGCCTTATCCCTTTGCTTCCGTGTTTTATTATATTATTATTTATAAATATTTATTAATATCTTTTTAAATATAAAAACTATTATCCTTCACTTCTTTTTTATCATAATATTATAGGTTTTGATAAGACTTATGCCTTTTGGATAATTGGTATTGATTATCAGTTAAGCTCATGGTTTGAATGCATTCAATATTTCTTTACCATGGTTTTGGTGTGGTCCTTCTTTATAATTTTCTAAAATTTTGTTGATTTTCTCTTTATATGTTTGGAAGAAATGTTAAATTTTATGTTCTTTCAAAATCCATACAAAAGAAAAATGTTTTAATCTTTAGATAATCCTGTCACTTTTTTTCCATTGTGAAATATTTGTTTTATTATATTTTGTTTTACAAAAAAATTAATTAAAATTGGATTACATGCACAAATAAAAGGCTATGTTTCTATTCATTGAGTTTTCCATAATCTTAAAACATTAATGTTTAAACCTATATATTTAGAATACAAGTTCTTTATATTATTATATTGCAAAATTAGTAACAAAGATATATTAATCCCCCGGATGGGGTGCTAGTGGAGGACATGCGTTGAGTGGAGCAGCCAGGAGCGATCGTCCATGGCATCAGCCACATGACAACCATATGCCACTCCCTCCCACATGCCTCATGAATTTAAGTTATGCTCGCTCGAGGCAAGGCACATTACTTTCAGTGAACCCTTCTTTGCCTTCACTTCCCTTCGACAGACCAGCATCCTCTCTCAACCTTTACTCTGTGCATGTGGCCATTTATGGAAGCTCACCATCTCCCCAACCTATTTCAATTTTTCTAGTGGCTCCAAATGGCCCATTCCTTCCTAGTTGTTCTTCTCATAGCTCAGCCTCCTACCCATCCTTTCTCGGTTCTGCTATTCTCCTCTCCTGGTCTGTTCCTGGCACATTTTCGCTCTCCTAGTGTCCCAGAGATGCCCTGACTATGAGGGAAGCCGTAACATGGGTAATCCTAGCATCCAAATCGATCCCACCCAGTCCTTTGTCCCCCTCCTAATCCCTCCCTATTATCCTCCTCCTCTTCAGCCACCTACTCCTCGTCCCTGGCACAGTCAATTCAAATTCCCGCTTCTCTCCCACCCCTTTCTGCATTCATTGCCAACAAAATGGAGGGGATGGACTATTTAGGGGCCTCACTGGATTACAATCCAAGACCTTCAAGAAATTTGGCCTCTGTTTCACACCCAGGCCCTTTGGATCCTCCCAACTCTCCATCCACCCAGTTTCTTCAAGACTAGCCTCACGACACCCAATTTCAGATGGATGGTCCGGAGCCCAGTCAAAATTCGTGACAACATCCCCAATCTCGAGCCGATTCCAACGTTGATCCAAAATGTGAGTGGCAAACGAGCCTTGCACTTGTGCAGAGCTTGGTATTCAACCTGTGTCAGGACATGGATGACCTCATGTTCCGCCTGGAGAACCTGGATGACAAAGCCTCTCAACTCCTTCATTTTATCTCCACATTACAGTGTGCTCATCACCTCCCAGCAGAGGTATCCCAAGCAACAACAACTTAAATAGAAGAAGTAGCAGCAACTCAACCTGTGTTGGCACTGGAAACTTTGGGCCATGTAGAGCCATACCGTGAGGAGAAGAGGCTTCTATCCCAGTCAAAGGATGTCCAGAAGGAAGAGAACATGCCACCATAGATGGAGGATTCCATGCAACTAGATGGGACACCAGTCGAGGAGGAGCCTCCTCCTCTAGGGAACACGACATTTAGCGCCTTCTACATGGCCACGTGGCTGCACTACAACCCATACCAATGATCTGTCTGACATTTATGTCTATTTTTTTTCCATGTGCATGTCCACCTTTTATGCATTTTTCCATGGATATTATTGTCATGTTTTTTATACCTTGCACAGTTGTAACGGCCACCGATAGGTGCCTGATTTTTGGAACTCTATTTTACATCAGTAGGAGTCTAAGACTCCAATGATGAGTTGGTTCGGCTAGCTGGGTTGGTTTCCCCTTAGGGCAGCTCATTGTTTACAGCTTGAAACCATGGAAATTCTGTGTACTTGATTTTGACAGACTTTTATACACTCTTACTTTTATATATATATTTCTTGTAGAAATTTGAATATATAAAGTAGGGAATATAAAATGTGTAAAAAATGAAACTCATATCTATATTGAAGAGGCTAGACTGCAATACTTTGTTTATTTAAATAAAACTTACTTCCATAAAACCAATTTTGTTTTTTTTCTTTAAGTGCCAAACAAAATTGAGATTAAAAACATAAAACAAAGTACTAGAAAGTTCATTTATTGAAAGTATATAAAAATCCATTTCTTGTAGGATTAAATATGTTCATTTCTTTGTAAGTAGCACCTATTTATACAAAATGAATTATAAAATATCTAAATTTGTAGCCCAAGTTACTTAAACTTGTTGCATTGTTTAGACTTCAAAGTAGCCAACCTGGTGGGTTTTGTGAGAGCAATACTAGTTGAACATATATGCTCTATGTATTGTTTGTGAGACTTTAACCCACGTGATTTCAAGTCCTTTGGTGTGATTCTTGTACTCTTAACCATATCATAATAATTCACCTTTTTTGTCTCCTGTAAAAGTTACAACACTATTAAAAAATATTCAAATTGATATTGCTATAATAAAAACATGAGTATAAGGTATAGAACTTACCTCTCCCAATTTTTCTTCAGGTGGAGGTGAATGTTGTATTGGTTGAAGATAATGTGATATATGGTGGATTTTGAATAAAGGTGTTGCATTCCCACCATCATTTGTGTGCAAAGGGGATTTTGGAGATGTATATGTTTTATTCTAAACTTAAAATTAAAAGAAGATATAAGTATGCAACTCAAACATAATTAAATGTAAAATTTTGTTAATGATTATATAAAGGTATAAATACATGAAAAATTACTTTTCATTTCCACATTGAATGTAAAGATGGTTGTAGCATTTGGTTTGTTTTGTTTACATTATTTTCAATATTTTGACCATCTTTTCGGGTTTGTAATGATTGTAATAGTTCCAAAAAAAACACCTGCACCATAAATGCACATTAGTATATAGATTAAAAAAAAAATAATCTATATAATCAATCACAAATAATAAAATAAAATCCAAAAAAATAGAATATTGATTTTTCATCTTGTCATCTTAGTAGAATATAATCATTTATATGTTAGTGTTTTTATGAAATACGTTGTATTGAATCAAAACTTACTTTCCTGAAAATCCCTTGAAATCTAGATGAGCATCGTAATGGTTGACAACTTGATGTTCGTTGGATATCCAAGTTAGTTGAACTATATATAGCAACAAAACTATGCAGTGATGTCTCTGGGGAATTCTTTTGATCACGCTAGGCATATCAATAACAATGGAGAATTAGTATACAATTTATAATAAAAATAAATACCATCTAATGTTCAAATGTCTTGAAAACAATGCATGCAAAAAAACTGACTCAACTGTGTACTCATTGTTATTACTAGTTTCCCCAGAGTTTAATATATGGGTATGCTCATCCAACTCTTATTCCCCTACATCATTAGAAGGTTATGTTCTTTCTTTTTGTTGAAAAGAAATATATATGTTTTTAGCTGTGTCCATACGTCTACAAGGTAAACTTTGATCCCAACAATTCATTTTTTCATGAATTGTTTTCTTTGAATCATCATTGAGCTAATCAAACATAGCAAATGACTACAAAAATGAGTTTCAATGAATTTAGTCAATAATAATAAAGTTATATTATTAAAAAATATACAATTAAAAATGCCAATAGATACTTACAACGGAAATAATTTCTTCATTGACAAATATTTTATATGTTTGCTTTCATGAATGACACACCCTTGCATCTACATCATATTGAATTTTTTCATTCAGTCTTTTAACCTTACTTGGTGACTTCATTGCACATTTAACATTTTCATCTCTTACTCGACCTCTTGGGCATGGGGGAATTGGAGGGAGATTGTGTTTGATCTCATGATGGTGATTAAGGCTAGATAGTTTTGATTTGGTCAAGATATTGACACAATCACCAACCAAACAATAAAATACTTTTTTGGTGCCTTTGATAACTACATCCCATTCATGTCTATTTTCCACCATTTTCTTGATTCCCTATAAATAAATATGTAAACAACAATTATGTTAGAATGACTATAAAAACACCTTTAGATAAGAAGCAACTAGTCCATATGCCTATCTATTCTATAAATTAGATCTATGCTTATGTGTGATAATAAAGACATTTCTACATGCAACATAGGTTGTGATGTCTCCTCTATGCCTTATAATGATTTTCATGTTAATACCAAGATCAAGGGTTACAAACAATCACCACACCATCTCATAAATGAGTCATAATAAGGGAAAAAAAAGAAAAAGATTAAAATATCAAAAGAAACATTGATGTTGCAACATCTAAAACAACTAGCAATTTCAGACACATTTTTTGGTTATTTAATTAAATTAATAAAGTCCTCTTGTTTTGAAATTATGGATATTTAATGATCTAAATGGAGGGAAAATTCAACAAAGGTGAATCACTTTAATGGAGGGTGCATCAGTTTTGAAGGAAGGCACACTAAATAGCAATGCTTCTACAAGTTAAAAAAAAAAGAGAAATGGAGGAGAGGCGCATTGACTGAACCAAGGCGCATTGCCTTCTTTAGCAATCTAAATGCTAGCAGAAGAGAGGTGTGCACCAGTTCCTTTGGTGCACAACTATCTAAAACAATCACATACAAAAGAAAAAATTATATTTATTATATTTGATCTTTTATACTTTAAACGTATTATTATCTCAAGATAAAATACAATACTTGTTATAAAGTTACATGTATGTTATATTAGTTTATTAATTTAGAAAATCCATGATACTTGTTTTTATTTTTCTTTAAATTAATCCACATTTATAAAATAATAATATTTTATCTATAAGCAAGTTGGTCAACAACCAAACTATCATAATTCTATTTCATATAACTAATGAATTAGAATTAAAAAACGTTGAATTTAATTCTCACTTACTTACATGTTCATAGTTGCATTTTCATTTATTAATCGAGCCTTATCATTTCTTTTTTATGTTATTCTTGATTTTGTTTTCCAGCCTAAATAAAATACAATGGTTATGTCATGAGTGTTTTGGAAGAAGACTCGTATTCAAAAATAATTTTTGGAGGACATGTAATTGATAATTTCTGTCAAATTTTGAATAACAAATGCCTTTGAATAAATATTTTTTCTATCAAATTTTGAATAAAGAATGGAGCGAGTTGTTATATTTTATTATATTTGAGGGTTCATGCTCAGACATGGAAAAAATCATGGGATATCTCGTGAAACATTTTGTTGAACCCTAACGTCTAAGCAATTAACCTTCCATTAATCACATTAAACATAAGTTTATGCAATGAAAGACTTCCATTAAAGAGAAATGACTAAAATATTCTCAACATATTAAATCCTAGCCGTACACATCACAGATGTTGTTATTAAAATAAAATAACCTTTCCTTTGACACCCCATTTCCAATATAGGAACACCTATCCTCATTATTGGAGCTCTAATTAAATGTTTTTAAACATAGTTAATACTATTTATAAGAAAAACTTATAGAATGTAGTTGCACTTATAAATAAAGCTCCCCTTTCAATTTTGCAAATCACTAGTTTAAGGTTTACACCACCACATGCCAGTCTAATTTATATTGATAGTTTCTTCTCTACCATGCAGCTGGTTTTTTTCAATATAAAACATTATTTTTTTTAGTATTAAAGGATTTTTTCATTTTAAATTTTTTTAATAATTTAATTTACTAACTTTACAAATTTTGAGGGTTTCAATTTATTTTTAATTTAGTTTATGTTATTAATGTTTTTGAAAATATTGCAAGTTTTAGCCATTGTCTTTCATACTTTGCATTGTTTTAGACATTTATAATTTATTAGTAAACTTGATCTAGGGCCTAGTCCAAGTCAAACCTACAAGTTACTGATTATCATAATTAAAAAATAAATATTTATAAGAAAAACATATATAATATAGTTGCACTTATAAATAAAGATGCCCTTTCAATTTTGCAAATCAGCCCCAATATAGTGCTTACAACACAACATGCCCACTTAATTTATATTATTATTTGTTTCTCTACCATGCAATTGTTTTTTTTCCAATATGATTATCTTTGTTTTTATAATAGTATATTTTTTTATCTATTTTTTTTTTAATATAATTATTTGTATTTTTATAATAGTATATTATCTTTATATAGTATAAGATATTTTTCCTTTCCATTTTTTAATAATTTAATTTACTAACACTACAAGTTCCATATAATTAATGATTTTTTTTCCTTTCACTTTTTTTAATAATTTAATTTACTAACACTACAAGTTACATATAATTAATGATTGTTAAAATTTTCAAGTTCTGATCATTTATCTTCGTACAATTTGCATTGTCTTCATTCCAAGGATATCTATTTGCATTTCTTCATTCCAAGAAAAATCATGTATTTGCATCTCTATATATAATTCCTCTAAAAAAAAATCACTATATAGGAATTATGGGTGTATTTCGTGTATATCTCAAAAAAAATATACTATATATGTCAGTCAAACCTTTAAAATCTCTCTCACGTTATGTATAAAAACTTGACCTTATACTTTTATATATAAGTAAATTCAAGAATTATAGATAGATATGCAAACACATGATTTTTTTTTAGGTATGAACTAAATAATTTCTATACACTATATAGGAAATACACTAAATTTCAACCTAGGATACACTAAATACACTAAATCTATTAAAATCGTGTCAATTTGAGACAACAAAACTTGTAGCACCTTGTTTGTAAAAAAAATTTAACAAAAATGTTGATTGAACATAGAACTTGACAAGACGAAACAATATGAAACAAAAATAATTTCTAATCACAAACAATCGTAAATATCTAGACGATAGACAGAAAGAAAATATGAAACCCAACCTAGGATACAGGAAATACACTAAATACACTAAATCGCTACAGTAGAGGAAATTATGTGGGAGCACATATCTCTGCAGTACAAGGCTTACAGGTTTATCATTGGTTAAATTCCTAAGCGGACCAAGAGTTAATTCTCAACAACATCAAAACTGCAGCAAAAGGAATTCAACAAAAAAAATAAAACCGAGATGTGACTAGATGGGAAAAAGAAAAGGTCTGTGTGAATGAGCATATGAATTAAAGTGGAAATGAACTAAATACAAGAAAATGAATTCGGTGGGAGCACATTCTCCTTGCGAATGTCACAAAACCAATTCAAAACAATTGCATCCAGATGAGCTTGATGGAAGATTACCTGTATCCAGATGAGCTTAATGGAAGATCTGCAATGCCCTTTGTAAAAAGACATAAGAAGATCTCGGTGTAACGACCCCTTCGTTACGACTAGAAGCAAGGTAGAAGTGCAATTGTTNACAACAGTTTGACCACACCACAGATGAAGAACGGAAGCATGCAACCTAGGCGACAAGCAACTATGACACCACGTACAGGCACAAGGGTGACTGGGAAAAACATGCATAGAATAACATGGAGGAACGACTACCCACTCGACACAAACACGACCACACCTACGAGCTAAGGGACAACATCCCCATCCCGACACAACGGCCTATAATAAAAACATGATAACCTCAAGGTGCGTGAACCCAACGCCCAAAGACATTCAACGCATGCGCCAAAAGCAACCTGCAATGCCCGACAACACTCACATAGAACGCATCGACTCCGACCAAGATCTCGTTTGCCGCTATCCCACAGGGTGTGCCATGATCCCCTCATCAAGAATCATGCTATCCCGAGGTGATAGATGCGTCGAAAACCTTGGAACCACTCATCCTATCAGGACCGAGGACTCTAGATAAATCCAACGCGCTAGAAGATGAATACCGACAAAAAACCAAACCCCAACCCCAACAAGAGGTCGACAAGACACCAAAGGATGACACAAAGAATATGTTAACCAACATAAGACTTCGTCAACATCCCAACCAATAATCACGTCTAAAATAGTCCATACTGGCAGTCTAAAAATAACATAGATTACCCATCTGAAGCCAAATTTCAATTAGTCACAATTTACAATTTTCTATTAGCATTGAATTCAACAATTCTAAATTTCAATTAATTCAATATGCGTTAATTTAAATTAACATTAAGGACAATCTAAATTAGCATTCCAAGATTAATCACCACTAAGAAGTGGTCAAGAATTAAATTCTAGTGATTAAGTTTATGTTACGGTATTGTGGTGCAATTGTTAAATGGATTTAACTTTGAAGGAAACGGTAAATTCGTTAACAACTACTACGTTGGTAAATTGGTTGTTTATAAATATACATCCTTCTTAAATTTATCCTTCTTTACTGATACATAAATCCAGAGATTCAATCTCTACTCTCCTTATTGTTATTGTATTTAGTAAATCATTTACATATATTTCGTTGGGTAGTTGGATGGATCAAATGTATGTGAACTCATTAAGGCTATTCTTCTAATGAATAAGATATTATCATCAGTTCATGGTTAGGAAACGTAATGATGCAAGTCATTTTCAATGATAAAAATTATCTCCCATTCATCTTAATTCAATTACGATTTCCCTGGTCACTTTTTAATTTCTTCTCAAATGGATCTTCTCTGGAGATGATAGATATAACGTTTGAATTAAAAAAATATTGAGGAGAAATTTTTGTTGTGGACTACGACCATTTAAATACCCAATTGTAAGATATGGAATGGGCTGTCAACAATAAGTAAAGCAATCACTATGAAAAACACAATAGAATGGAAACTTCAATACTATCATTTAATATACTAGCAAATCACTGTGCAAATCATGGTCATCAATAAAGGCAAAAATATGGCGCATTCCAGCAAACGCAACCATCATTCTAATTTAGAAAAATCGTCTTCCTTCATCAGCAAACTCAGTCAATCTTTTTATGACAAATCCATGGTCAATTACAGCAACTCAATCACATTAAATGGAAAAAATCATGGGCATTCATCAGGAAGACACAGATATCATTTCTTTGGAAAATTTATGGTTAATAACAGCAAACTCATTCACATTTAAATGGTAAAAGTCATGGGAATTCAACAGGAAGAGGCAGAGATCATTTCTATGGAAAATTCATGATTAATAACAACAAACTCAATCACATTTAAATGGTAAAAATCATGGGCATTCAATCAGAAATTCAATCAATCTTCGAAGGGAAAAAATGTGGCATCAATTAATCACAAATTCTCCAAGCATCAAGTATCAGTAGTAGTAAATGTTTTATGAAACTCAGTCACCTTTTCCAGGTAAAAGCTTGGTCAAGGACACACCGGAAGGAAATTCATGTCGCACTCCTTATTTAAAAGGGTAAAACGCTGACAAACACACCAGTGTAAAAGAAAAAAACAAACAAACAAACAACACAGAGATGGATGAATAAAACCAGGCTTACCTTTTCACTGCCAGGATGCCAATGCCAAAGCATACATGAAAACATAACACTTTTTTTTTCTTACCAAGATAAAAAATGTAAAACACAGACAAAGAATTTAATTCGTTTTTCCATTTCTACGATATCATTACAACACAGACTGAGAATTAACACAATGCTTATCCAATTCCAGTCTACCAAATATAAAAACGTTGATTGATGTTAAATCCTTTTTCATTCCAGGATACCAACATAAAAATGCAGACTGAAATTAAATCTTTTACATTTCCAGGATACCAATATAAAAATGCAGATTGAAATTAAGTCTTTTACATTTCCAAGATGCCAATATAAAAACATAGATTGAAGTTAAATCCCCTTTTTACATTCTAGGATACCAATATAAAAACATGACAACAGTAAGAGAACGCAAAGTTCCAATGGGATAATTCATTGAAATGATCGCAGGGATAAACCAACACGGACACAAGAACTCCATACGTAGAGGTGCTTTTGCTAGAAGGCGCAAGACAACAATCCACCAAGAACAATCATGGAGGTAGATGGGTGATAGGAATGTCCTTATCTCATCATCCACACATAGAAAAGTAGGGCGCTGAGATCCATAGGTCTATTAACGTCGAAGCAACAACTATAGATCAGGATCCTCGCCGACTAATTAGGCGAGGACTGATGAGCTAGGGACGAAAGGAAAAACAGCTACAATCTTCACAAATCAATACACCACAGGGTGATCAAGACATGCTGAGAATCGAAGGCCATGGAAGTCAATCACTCATCGGGCTATAGGCTATGGAAAAATCATTCCTCAACTAGAACACCAAGACAATCAATTTTCTTACCCAATTAAACATGCATATCCAAAGAATAAATCCTACTACAATCTACCATACAAAAATAAAGAAAGTGTATCGTTGCATGATCGCCCGCTCTAAGTTGATGTCCCACGCGCTTCATGAAACTCCCACTTTCTGACTGATGAGACCTCACTGGTACCTCCCAACCAATGCTAGGAGTACTCTTCTTCCCCCTTATCCTCCTGAGCCACAAAGGGGCCACACACACTAACCAGAGAATCAGCTAGCTCCTAACTCGCCTCGCAATGCCAAGCTACCACTCCTCACCGAGCTGGGTATCCCAACTCCCACAAGCTAAGTCAGTCAAGCATAGATTTCTACAGCGTAATGTTAAGCAAATCAGAAGGCATCCTTCATCCTTCTCCTCCCTCCATTATATAGAGTTCTGAAGTCCCTTGCTTTCCAAAAATCCCATTTTATTCAAAGTCTAATAAATTAATTCATAAAAATCCTTCCCATACATGTGTCACGCATCCTCTTCATTCCTCCAAAAACTAATTTCTTTAATTAATTAATTACCCTTATTTCCCTCACCCACCTAGAGTCACTCCTAGGTGTCCCCAAATTCCGCTACATGTTTTAATGACTTTCCCCATTGTTAATTTGCTACTTCAGTTTAAAAAATAGAAATTTCTTAAATGGTAGATACCTTACTAAGTTTGACTTTCTACCTTTTCCTTTGGGTTTCCTTTTTCTTTTTATGTTTCCCTCTTTTCCTAGTTTCCTAATATTTTAGATTCTCCCTCTTTCCCCTTT
>JASDQU010294287.1:0-14237 GCA_032191745.1 Picea mariana | reverse complement strand
TGAGTTGAGTTTTCATTTGATAGGAAGATACACGCACAGTCTGACAGAAAAAGGCGCAGACGAAAGGCTTTGAATGTAATGGCCAAATCACACTCATGTTATTCATGGATTGATCTGAGTATAAATTGATCAGTTCAATATTTTTGTGAAGGTCATCAACTAGATGAGTCGAGCTCCCTACTGTGTAATTTTGATGCCAGAACTATTCTTTGGTTATCTATCAAATTTGTGACTTCACATTAATAGAAGTCATCTTCTTTCATCTCTTTGTTTAAACTGTGTTGAAACACTTAGGCATGGAGGATCCAGTCAAAGGTTGTGGTTCTGTTGTAATGTAGGTTTGATTACAATAGAGTTGTGACCAGTTTTAGTTAGCTTAATTGTTACCTTATTTCCCCTTATGTTGAAAGGCTCAAGCATGGATGATACAATATAGTTGTTGTAGTTGCATGATAATGTAGGTTTGATTATTATGTTGCTGTGACATATTTCAGTGTCTGAAACTTGAGTTTAAGAGTTCTCTTGAGCCTGATTTTTTCTTCACCAAGCTGCTTGAAAGTCGGATGCCCATAGCAGTCTTGTTCACCTCCCTCACTAAGTATTCCTTATTCTCACACTTAAACTCAAATCACTGACTGAATTTAATGAGGACCTCACTTCCCTATGCATTTCTTGTCTATTTTCTATGATTAAAACCATTCTTATATTGAGTTTTGTCCATTTGACCTCCACTCATAAAACCAACATCCACAAACATTTTGATGGGTACTGGGATTATCCTCTTGCAGTATAAGGGTGACTCTCAGTGATAACATTAATGGCACCATTTACAGGGACAGAAATGAAGAAATATTCACTGGGATAACAACAATGATCAGATATGATATTTCATGGTGAACAAAGACTAGACACATTCAAACTGCATATCATTCACCTGGCGGCTCCATGATTAAAGAATCCAGTGGCGACTCCACAAGTTTAAGAAGTCATATTTTCATATGAAAGCCATCTCGGCTCAAATGTTTTCTCCTTTTGATTTCTCTGTTGTTCATGGTTTTCCAAATTTTGTTCCTGCTATGGATGAGTGGGGTGATTTTTTTCCTACATTTGGAAAACATAGAGATGACAACCCTGTTGAGCATCTGCTTGAGTTTCATGAACTCATGCATCAGTGGGGAATACATCATTAGGATGTATTAATGAATATGTTCATGTTCTCATTAGAAGGAGATGCTCATGAGTGGTATCAATCCTTTCACCCTGCTAGCATCTCCTCCCTGGAACAATTTCATGCAGTTTTCAATATGCATTGTCAAAAGTTTTATTCCTCTGAGTTAATTTGTCATAGTTGTTGTGAGGAGTATAAAGACTGTGTTCAGGATATAACTAATCCTTATGAAGGTTGTGAGGATGAAGAAGATTCCTTTGATGAGGAATAAATTTTTTCTCTTCCCTATTTATCTGTATCTGATGAAAATTGTGTTTGTTGTCTCAGCAAGGAAAGTGCATAAATTGAGCCCGTTTTGGAAGATGATATTATTTATAGCCATGTCCCTAAAAATCCTAAGTATGAGAAACCTACTTTTGACTCATATGATGATGATGAGATAGTGCTTACTGGATTGAATCTTGAAAGGAAACGTGTGTTTAGTAATGAAGAACAACTTTCTCTTGTTGGACAAAAGTTACCTCTTGGTATGTCATTCAAGTCTCCTCCTTTATTTGATAATTACAGAGACAATGATGAAGATGTGGAGGTGTTTTTCGAAGCAAAGAGCATTAGAAACCAGCCTTCTGATGAAAATGAAAGCTTCAACCAAGAGCATCATGTTAAGGAGAAAGAGCCATCCATTGATATACATGAGGAGATTTCTTACCATCAGCTAGCAGATATGATCGGAGAAGACCAAGGAGAAGTGGATCAGTAGCCTGCATCATCTTTTCAATCACCTACACTTTCCACAAACATTCAACCAGATGTGAGAAGCTATAAGACAGAGTAGGATTTTTGTTACCAACCCCGTAAGTTTTGTCACCTATTTTATGACCCTATAGGGGAATACATGAAGTTTCATTTTTTCCATGTATTGAAGCCTCCCAACTTTATCTTACCTTCAACACTAGGAGGAGAGCTAAAGAATGTAATCAATTTCCTATCATAGTTTCATTATCCTTTGTGGATCAGTGACAGAGTAAGAAAATTTTATGTTAAGAAGTTACTTGGGTGGCTCTGGTGGAAGTTTGCTTTCACCTAGCATGTTGTAAAACTCAGTTAGTATAGGATTGTACATAAATAATATCCTTCTGGAGCATGGTTTTTTTTTTCTTTTTGTAAGTAGAATAGTGTATATATTATCCTGTGTCTTCAACAAAATTTATTTGAGCTCGACTCCACAACCCAACAGCTAAGGCACTGGAACTGCACGTTCCTGGTAGCTCACAGGAAGCATGTCATCCCCTATGGAGCCAATGTTATCGCATGAAGTTGTCAAGGGTCACAGCAGTTGTCCAAATATTTTTCTTGCATAAGAAACAACCATGGGCACAAGGCACAAAACTCAAAGTGGTCTATTGCGGGCTCGAAAAAAGCGAGCAAGCAGGTTCAAATTTTGACGACAGAGATCCCAGGAGCATTTTAGATCAGCGGCTCTCGGCTGATTAGGATTTCAAAGTAGCACAAGGACTAATGACTAGGTATAGGAGATGAAGTCCCAAAGTAAATCTGAGCCATTGAAGGTTGAGGACACACGTCAACAGATTTCACACTTAGAAATATTTACTTTGGAAGATTGCATGGGTAAGAAGAAGCTCGAACTTTCGAAGCCCGAACTCCTGAAATAAATCTTGACCATCCAAATCTAAAGGAAACGTGGAGGCAGATTCCTCACTTTGGAGATTCGACACTCTGGAGGATTGTGGGAGTTATGCATTGAAAATTCCCGAAGACCCAAAGAATGAATTCCTGAAGTAATTGTGAGCCCTTGATCTTCGTAGTAGGAATTAAGGTCCATCCAAAAGTGGTGCATGGAAACAAAAGTGTGGATTTCCCATATTGTAGATCACAATTAGATCAACAACTTGCATGTATTCAACATGTCAAAGCTGCGCGAGGATTAGTGGCTAGGCAGAAGCCCCAGATTTGCAGATCAAGCACCACATGTCCTTCTCCATCGAGCAATCAATATCTACTTCGGGAATCCAAACTTTAGAAGTTTTAGATCCTCCCCTCTCACTTTCATCCAGAGGGTTTTCTTCCGAATTCCAGAGATCGTTGTTGCATATCCATCCAAATCTAATGGTGGTATTTTGATTTGGGACTTTGAGCTTTGGGAGTTTCATATTCCTCTCTCCTGTCTTCATCTCGAGTGTTTTCTCCTAGAGATAACAGATCCTTGCCACGTGTCCTCATCGGATCGACGATCATTGTTAAATTAAAATCTCTAGCTCTACATGCATACTGCCCCTAAGATCTGAAGTGTCAAAGTACATGGCAGTCATCAGTTCAGATATCTGGCGCTCTCATCAGTCATGAAACCTAACATCCATCTGGAGATGACACCTAACACTCAGTCTAGGTGCCTTTGGGCATATCATCTGCTTGTTTCGAAGTGACACATGTCACCTCTCTTTTCCTGACATGTGAACATAGTGACGTAAGGCCACCATGTCAGATCATCCTCTGGTAAGTGTTCTTGTTCAAAGCCAAAATTAGCACCATATCCCAGTGCGGTTAGAATGATCCTAAAGTTGTCAAGCAGACAAAATTTTGTGGTGGTGCTAAATCCAGCAGGAGTGCCCAAATTAGAGATCACAACTAGATCAATGTCCACATTTCATTGTGGGGACACAAGATGCTCGAATGATAAAAATTCTTGAGAAGTCCCACAATTGAAACCATGGTATAGTGAAAGAGCTACGTGGGGGAAGGTGGTGATTTGCAGGCTCAAAAGTGATGTGAGTTCAAACCACTTTCGACGACCCTGCAATCACGTTCTTATAAGATGTCCAATCCAAGAGAATTGCATGGTCGCCCCCTAGACATTAAGCCTCATCGCAATCCTGAGAAAAAACAGTTAATGAAAAAAGAGTGGTGGTTGAAACCTCGACTCACTCCATAAATAGAAGGCATGGAGGATCTGGCTATGGAGACAGAACTGTCAGCCCGAGGTACCCCTATGGACATTTTTTCCTACATTCCCATGCTGAGTTGAGTTTGCGTTTGATAGGAAGATACATGCACATTCTGACAGAAGAAGGCAGAGTCAAAAGTATTTGAATGAAATGGCCATATTACACTCTTGGTAGTCATGGATTGATCTGAGTATAAATCGATCAATTCAATATTTTTTTTAAGGCCGTCAATTGGTTGAGTTGAGCTCCCTACTGTGTAATTTTGATGCCATAATTGTTCTCTGGTTATGTATCAAATTTGAGACTTTCACATTAATAGAAGTCATCTTCTTTCATCTCTTTTTTTAAACTATGCTGAAACACTCGGGCATGGAGGATCCGGTTGAAGGTTGTGGTTCTATTGTAATGTAGGTTTGATTACAGTAGTGTTGTGACCAGTTTTATCCAGCTTCCTTGTTACCTTATTTCCCCTTATGTTGAAAGGCTCGAGCATGGAGGATCCAGTCAAGTTGTTGTACTTGCATGATAATGTAGGTTTGATTATTATGCTTCTGTGTTATATTTCAATGTCTAAAACTTGAGTTCAAGAGTGCTCTTGAGCCTGCATTTTTCTTCACCAAGTTGCTTGAAAGCTGGATGCCCATAACAGTATTGCTCACCTCTCTCACTAAGTCTTCCTTCTGCTCACACTTAAAATCAAATCACTGACTGAAGTTAATGAGGACCTCACTTCCCTATGCATTGCTTGTCTATTTTTTGTGATTAAAATCATTCTTGTATTGTGTTTTGTCCATTTGACCTCCACTCATAAAACCAACATCCACAAGCATTTTGATGGGTATTGGGATTATCCACTTGCAGTCTGAGGGTGACTCTCAATGCTAATAGGACCCTGTGGTTGTACCTTTGTTTTTCTCATATCAAACTCCTTTGAAGGTGAAGAAGGTCCAAGAGAGACATATTTCAATTAGGTTAAGAGTTTTTGAGTCTACCAAATTGGAGATCAAGGTTAGGGCTTCCAGAACTGGGGTTTTGGTGAATAAATAAATAACATCAAGCATGACCATGAGGTATTGATCACCAAGGTGAATATTATGAGTTTTGAGAATGAAATTAGTGAAATATTTAATAAAAGAGGAGTTTTTAGCTACAAAGGAATGAATGTTATCAACAAGAAATCGAGAAAGGGCATGAGTGGGGGCTGTGATGATGCTAACTATAGGCCTAAGAGGAATATTTTTTTTATGAATTTTGGGTTGCCCAGAGATCCTAGGGATTTGGGGGTTATGAGGGATGAAATGCTTTTGGATGTTGGGATCCAAATAAGAATATTTAATGGCTTTAGTGATCAGTTTTGTGATGGTATTAATATGGTGTCACACACCCAACTCCCTAATTACACTTTAAGGGATGGGGTATTAAATTTCCATTTTTCCTTGACCACCTCAAATCATGTTTAAAAGGATATTATCACCTTCTGCTCATCGAGATATTTCCAGCTACTATAAATTTTTCTCAATCCGAGTTCTGTATAAAAATATATGGCCTCTTAGAGTTTTAAAGTCTTCTTCATTTATAATTCCACATGGAACCCACGTGGCTCCACATCACTCTCTAACATAGATGTGGTTGTTGGCATGGAACCTCCCACTTGTTCTTCCAGACTCTCGGCCTATCAGGTCTCGGGATCTCGACAAATTTTCCAAATTCTTATATTCCCAAAGGTCGGATCTGACATGATATAGCGCTCGAGGTACATGGCCTTGTCATAAGGTGCCACTTTTCTATGGTGTATCGGTTTAGTGATTCTTTATCGCATCATGTTGAATCACCAGACCATCAGCCAATGAGGAGGGCTTGTGCTCATTCCATCCTTAGATGCTTGATCTGGCATGAGTTGACACCTCACACATGCATTCCTATCGGGTTGTGCCACCTGGCCTAACCATGATATGACATATGGCCGTTGTCATCTCGTGACATGTGGCACTCATTTCTCTCTCGAATCTATACCAAATATTCCAAATCTACATGACACATGGCACCACCACCATATGACATGTGGACCTTTTAGGGACACTGCGTTGATGCACCAATTTGTGACACATAGCCCCAGAAAATGGGTTGTCGGGACTTTCTTTATATGAGGTATAAAATTCGTGAACTCCTGATATCTGACATCTAATGATTACAACGTAACTAAGTTAAACCTCTCGATTATGGGGTGATTAATTAAGTCAAACTCGAGGTTAACACCCCATATTTTGTGTATAATATCTATGACTAAGATATCTCGGTTGGTGGATCTAACGATTAAGGTTCCAGGCACAATCCTAAGGCCTTTGTGCTCGACTGGACCCACACTCGTGTAGTGGATTCCACGTGCCATCGAATTTCCACCTAAACCCCCATCCAAATATGCCAAATCTGGGTGAAATGTGGTACCACCAAATGGTGACACATTTTATTCCCACATTACGACACCTGGGCCATTCATCGAGTGACATGTAGTCATCGAGTATCGTACATTGGGTTTTCCTGTGATATGAGCTTCAAAAAATCTCGATTCCCAAGTTTAAAATGAGATTAATTTCCCTAGTCACAAGGATTACAAAGTGATTAACTGGTTAATCTTGGGGCTACAACCCCACTATATATACGATTGGGATATCCTCTTAGGGAGATATGACGGCTATAAATAAAAGCGATTATTCAACATTCTTGGCCCTCTGTCCGCCCTCGCTTAATATCTCAGTAGACATCTATGGTGGAAATTAACTAATCGATCAAAAAATTGACGACCCTCATTTGTCCTTGGAGTCTATCCTTTGGAGTTCACCCATTTCAGTGACTACGAAAAGGCCTACTCCAAAGGTACTCATTTCATCAAATCTAGCAGTCAATATCATTTCTTGGAGCTCTTTCCTTTTCTCCAATATACCACCCAAATATCCTCTCAGAGCCTTCCCATCGGAGCCCTGCCTCTTTGGATCCAATGGTCGAGGTTACCCTCTAACTGAATTGATGACTATGGTCCTCTCTCAAAGTTACTCCCATCAAATTTTGTCTCCACAAATCACTCTTATCAACACCCCTCTAATGGACGGTCTAGATCTCTCAACCTGTAGATCCGACGATTGACAAATAAAGGTGACCATCCAAAGGCTTGAGCCCAACAGGGCCCATGTTTTTCCTCTTGAAAAACTAGGTGTCGAGGGGCCATGATATTTTACTACACCAGATCAATGACTGAGATATGTTCTCACCACTTACCAACTAATGATAGAGATCTATCTCAATCTACGACACATATCTCCTTTCCGAGTCTCCACTATCAGAGTCCCTTATCAAGCTCGCACTCAGCCATTCTAAAAATATGCCCTCCAATGGAGGGCAAGGAGATGTCATTATCTCGATCCTATGGTCTAGGTTAAAACCAAGGTCATAAGGCTTCCAATCTCTTTCTTAGACATTCAAATCCCTTGACCACTCCTCTAGTGACACACGTCACTATTAGGACACACTAGTTTCCAAGTTGGCAGGATGTGACATGTGACTTCATCCTTCTCTTATATATATATATATATATATATACATATTGAATAAATGGAATCTTGCATGGGAACCCTGTTAAAGTTTCTACTATTATTAGGTTACTTCGAAATTACTAGATAACAATAGCATAGATAGGATCACTGAGAGAAACAAAATCACAAGAGTACACAAGCATTTATCCTGGGAAACCCTCAAGGGGAATAAAACCAAGAAAAAATTCCTTAATATAGATAGCCAATACAATTCCAAGACAATGAACCAAGCAATACAAAAATTCCTCTCCCAGAGATGCACCTCTTTCACTCTTCCTTCTTCTCCAACTATTGCTTCAAAATTGCGCTCTGATGAACAATTGGGTGTGTGTCCAAATGAGGCACTAGCCTCTCTTATTTATACAATATGGAAGGTGTGAACTGGGGTGTCTTTTCACTGGCTGGGACGACTTCTCATTATGGGTGGTTATAACCACTTTAAAATATTTTGGTTGGGCCAACTTCTCATTCTGGGTGGTTATAACCACTTTAATATATTATGGGGTTGACTTCTCATTTAGCCTATTACAATTAGGGTTTGACCAATCCACAAAAGGGGATTTGGTCAATTACAATGCCTGACATCATCAATCCAAAAAAGGGGATTGATCTAATCAATAATAAATATATTTTATCTTTATCCACAAAAGGGGATAAGAATATTCTTTGCAATTACACAATATTTTAACACTCCCTCCTAACAAGAAGAATATTCTTTATCTTTTGACAGTTCACTGGATGTCGACATCAACTAGGTAGCAACACCCACTGGATAACATCATCAACTAGGAAACACCATCAACTGGATAACATCATCAACTGGGAAACATCATCAACTGGGCAACATCATCAACTGGGTAACATCATCAACTGGATAACATCATCAACTAGGCAACATCATCAACTAGGTAACATCATCAACTGGATAACATGAGGCATCAATATAATCCACTTGGTCGTCTGGCATCATGATCACTGACTGGCATATCTATAAATCATTGGAAGTTTTGTTCTCTTTATCTTCGTGCAGAAGATACTCTTTCCTTCTTTCGTCTTCATGCATAAGTTACTTCTTTCTTATCTTCACACAAGAGATATCTTATCTTCACACAGAATATGTCTTATCTTCACACAGAAGATATTCTCTGATTTTTTCCATTCCTTTTATGTTCTCCCTTCTCTTGTAGTCATTTATCTCACCCATCCATTGGGGAGGACTACTACCATAGCTTCACTCCTAGTCATCCCACATGAACTAGAGAAGCTAAGATGCTAGCCTGGGAGAAACTAGACTCCCTTTCCATGATCCATGCAAGATCACGACACAAACCTCAAGAGCCAACTAACCATTCCACATGGTCAAGGTTTGTGTTCCAGGCTACTCAATCCTTGGCCAGAGGAGAGTATCTGCCCACCTCTCCTTCGAGAAACATCCACATTCCTCTCTACGAGGGTGGTCACACCCCTCTCTACGAGGGTATTCTAGCATGTCCCTAGAGTATCCAAAGCTCAACACTTAGATAGAGGCCAACCTTGGCAAATTTTTCATTCCCCTTCTCTACAGAGGTCTCTTCCTTCTCTACAAAGGTCTCTTCTCTTTCTCCTTCTCTATGAAGGTATACTTGTGGGATTTCTCATTACTTCTCTACAAAGGTCTAGTTATGGGATCCAAAAAATCTCTTGTGGTCCAAAATATTTCAATGGTATAATACCATGCTACCCATCTGCCACATGTGCTTGATACTTTATTTTCCCTTTTCCTTGAGGACAATCATAGGAAAAGTGTCCCAACTTTTGACAGTTGTAGCATCTTATATTTGAAACATCTTTCTTCTTGTCTAGAACTCTTATGAAGTCAGCTTATTTATTGTTCTTCCTGAGGGAACTTATTTTGTTCTTTTGAGCTATAAGATCTTTATGTTTGTTAACAATTAATCTTTTATGTCAGTCTGCAAGTCTAGATTCTTTGTGTCTGCAATCTGCCCATAACTTATCAAACTTGGGTAACTTTGTTCTTGCACACACTCCTTGTACAAAAGGAACCCAAAATGTTGGAAACTCATTTAGGGTTGTGGTTACAAGCTCTTTATCACTAATGACATCTCCAATAGCTGCAAGCTAATATCTGATCTGAGAAACTCTCATAAGGTAGGATGTGATTCTGAGTTTTCCATGTTCATATTACAAAGCTGATTTCTTAAGGTAAGATTTCAGCTGATGTATTTGCTTTCATATAACCTGTTGAGTTCTTCATACATTTGCCTTGTTGTCTTTAGTTCGGATATATGAGGGATCAAGTGATCCTTCACTGATTCTAACACGATTCTCTTTGCTTTCTTTTCATTCTTCTTATGTTTGGTCTTTTTCTCTTCTTCATCTGGTTCTGGTACACCCACTGTAACATGTTCTAGGAGATCATTCTCATCTAGAATCATCTGCAACCTATGCTTCCAAGATTTGAAGTTTCTAGATCCTTCCAGCCTATCTTCTACCCTCATGCTAGTAGCCATTCTTTCTTGCAGTAGAAATAACCTTAGCCCTCTGGGCTATAGAAATAATAAAAAATCAAATTTCTTGGATTTGAAAAATGAACTCACCAAAATATGCACTGGACTGAGGCGAGTATCCTGGTGTGTTTAGATTTCAGAAAATCTAACTTTTACCCCTCCAAACTTCATCTGCGGATTTCTGGTCTGGTGCTTCTGGTTTTCTGGTACTTCTGGTTTTCTGGTACTTTTGGTACACTGGTACTCTGGTTTTCTGGTACTTCTGGTACCTTGGTACTCTAGTTTTCTGGTACCTTGTGAAAACTAGGGTTTCACTTTCTAGGAAATCTAGCCACTGAAAATGCGCACTGAAGATGCCAAAATGTTCCTTGAGGTAGGGCACACCTTTCAAGATGGATTTGGGGCTGAAATTATTCTTTAATAAAAATCCCTATTTTTCTTGTACGACAACAATGATGTTTTTCTTTTTCCTGTGAAAGATGCTCTCTTCAACTTAGCTTTGATACCATGTTAAAGTTTCTGTTATTACTAGGTTACTTTCAATTTACTAGATAAGAATAGCATATATATGATCACTGAGGGAAACACAATCACAAGAGTACACAATAATTTATCCTGGGAAACCCTCAAGGGGAAGAAAACCCAACAAAACTTCCTTAATATAGATAGCTGATACAATGCCAAGACAATGAACCAAGAAATATAGAAATTTCTCTCCCATAGATGTGCCTCTTTCTCTCTCTTCCTTCTTCTCCAGCTGTTGCTTCAAANAACCACTTTAATATATTATGGGGCCGACTTTTCATTTAGCCTATTACAATTAGGGTTTGACCAATCCGCAAAAGGGGATTTGGTCAATTAAAATGCTCGACATGATCAATCCACAAAAGGGGATTGATATAATCAATAATAAATATATTTTATCTTTATCCACAAAAGGGGATAAGAATATTCTTTGTAGTTACACAATATTTCAACAAACCCTACCCACCGGGCATCATACCATTGGCATGTGCCAATAAGATGAAGTTGGGGAAAGAAATATGGGGGTATGGGATCTGATTGACCCCATTTGACCACGATCAATGGTGGGGATCCCTCCTGAGCTTGGTTATGATATTGACGACAGAGATTTCTCGGGTCCATGGATCTAACGACTATCATTTGATCATTGATTATTCAGTGATTCTCAACAATTGGGCTAGTCCATTTCTTGGAAAGTTAGTATCGATCCTTTCTCTGAGATCGAAGGCTACTAAGTATTGTCGAATAGTCCAAGCATTAAGAAATTTCAGTTAATAATTGGGTCCTGACAATTTTTGTGGTCTTGCACTACTTCGGTCCACAAGAAAAATTTCTCAATTTCCTTAGGCTATTTTAACATGTTTACCAACATTTCATAAGCCTACCACTAATCCATAGGGTCAATTTCATTTCTCTTTATCTCAAAATATTATAGGATGATCATATTCAGTTGTGCAAGGAATGCTCCATACTTATCATCCTACAATTATTCAGATGCAAGGGTTTACCAATGAAACATGCATTATTACCATTAACCATGCATGCACATTCCTAACAAAATTACATGCATCCATCCACACATTTCAATTCAAATACATAGAATATATGAGATACTTATATGTATTGCAAGTTATAACCAACAAACCAACTGTGGGTGTTCTCCTTTCCACCCAACTGTAGGCTTAGATGCATCCACTCTTAGCACTCTGGCCACCCATGTTCCAAGCCATGATACCACCAGGGAGTTATGCACTCATTTGTGCATTGTTTTTCAACAACATCTATTTTCCTCAGGTGCCCCCAACTCAGAGCTCCTCTCCTACACACATTCCTCTCTTTTCTTCCCATACCAAAACAAAATCTCCTATGCACACAGTCGAGCATTTTTTTCTTGCACACCCTCCCATGGAAAGGTTTCTGACCTGTCCTCTTTCTTTTGTCAGAAGAGACTCAGTTTCCCCACAATTCAACTTGGAAAGTGTGACATGGTACTCGATGGTACCCCTGGCTGATATTTTATGTTGTCCTAGCCAGATCTTCCCATACCTGTATTAATTGAGGGTGGTTGGTTTCTCAACCACCAACCCTTCCTCATTAACTAATTTTCCTTGAAATCAGAGTTAAAGAGAGTATTTGAATATTCCCAAATTACATACCTCATCAGTGAAGCTTGGGTTACCTATTTAGGGCAAAATGAACCCCCTTCTACAGGCTTTCTCATTCTCTCCTCCAGTGGTATCATGACCAATACTTTCAAGGCTTCCCCCATAGTTAGTTGTTGGCATTTTCAATTGATAAGTAATACAATTACAATATGTACATGCCATTGCATGTAAATCACCAATTATAATTAATCACAAGATGGGGAAACAAGGGTGTTACAATCTCCTCCCCCTTAAAGGAACATTTTCCTCAGTGTTCTTTCTTAGTACACCTTCCATGCCTTTATCCTTTAACTTCTTCAACATCATATTCATTTTTCTTCATAGTCTGGTCATATCCCAAACTTTAGCATTTCAAAACATGCCTACAAAAATCTTCAATAAAAAGCATATTAATTACAATTTCATGCAAAACATTTTATTGTTGTTCAAACTCAAGATGAAATATTCACAAATCAACACAATACTTATCTATGCAATTCATGGATCTCCATCCATATGGCTGTCTCATTAACTTGTACCACTATTTTCTTTGACATACCCATTGTGTATATGATCGTAATCAACATATTACAAGGACTCTCAAAGTCTCATTTTCCTTGAGGTCACTCACCCTCCAGGCCCAGGCTCAAGCATCCCCTTCTATGCTATACAATCCCTCAGGTGATCCATATTGCCTTGCTAAGGTTTTCTTGCACACAATTTTTTTTTTGAGACTTCCTGGAGTCTTATAGCTGAGGCGTCCCTCCAAATTTCTCTTGTTGAGGAATCCCTCTAGCCTGTGTTACCTCAACACGATATTGTTTTATGGTGAACATGACTTGTGAAAGGGTTCTCATGTCACAACAATAGCCTTTTTCTATGCTTTCCAAGATTGAAAACCATCATCTGTCCCTCCAGGACAGATATGTTATCTCACTTGTATCACATGCATACAGTAACCGTGAGACAAAACATCAATTTCAATCTAATTTCTTTCAAACTTGTTACCCACAAATTTTCTAATTCACGATTTCATTTTTTATCCATTCCATATAGGAACATGTTTCCACAAGCCTAGGACTTATTTCTCATGGTATTTTGGCTCCTTTATAATCAATAATCATTGGTCTTTCTTATGGACTTACAGCACTTCCATATCCAAAACCTGTTAAGAACCAAATATCAATATAGCATAGAAAATCCTCAGAAAAGTACTCAACACCTTGAAAAAGAGATAATTTCAGATAATAAGCCTCTTCAAGGGGGAAACCTCCTTTTACCCCACTTAAATGTTCAAGTACAAGATGATCCAAAATGAAAATGTCTCCTTGGTATATATAGGAGACTAGGAGGTATAATTACAACTAATGGCCTAAATCCGACATAAATAAAATAACATTACTAATCTAATATGCCCCAATTAAGGGGTAATGAGCCAATATTAGGGCTTAACATGCCCCTCCCCTTGAGACAAGTGTTGTATGCAATGCTTGAGTAAATCTGGATGCTTCTGTATAAAAGGCTCATCTTCCCAAGTGGAATCTTTAGCCGGTAGTTTCCTCCATTTAATGAGATACTCTGAAATGGATCTATTTCTCAGTTGATGAATTCTTGTGTCAGCAATGGATTCAGGCTCCAATATGATTTTTCCTTCCTCTTCAAGTTCTGGAAATATAGTTTGAACTGGGATCTTGTCGCCTATAACCTTCTTTAAGAATGAAACATGGAAAACTAGGTGTACTCGTGAAGATGCAAGCAACTCCAATTTGTATGCCATAGTACCAATCTTTTGCAACACCTTATAAGTGCAATAGTACTTTGGTGATAATTTATTATCCTTCTTG
>JASDQU010294278.1:830-14248 GCA_032191745.1 Picea mariana | reverse complement strand
TACATTAATTTTTTGAATGTAACATTTTCATTTGTTTCAATTTTTGCATAATATCTTTTGTTTATTTATTTACTTATATATATTACATGATATCATTCCTATAGTAATTATGTGTAATTTCAAACAATTAAGTAAGTACCAAGTTAAATATATGAATGTATATATCAAGCCTCTTATCGACGAGCTACTAAAGTTATGGGCTAGCATATTCCGTGGAACACTTTTATGGACAATTCATGATGCCCCTGGACTAACACATTTTTGTGGTATGTAGCATTCTAATATTGCTCTTTAATGCTATATAATTTTTTAATGTTATCATGGTGCATGTTTAATTTTTAAATAATCTCATCGTATAATTGACATTAATCCATTTGTCACAGGTCTTCAAACACAGGCGAAATTTGCATGCCCAATTTGTGGCCCTAAGATCAATTATCGTCATTCAAAAAGTTTAAGAAAGATGGTGTTTGATGATTATAGGCACCTTCTTCCTAAGAACCATAGGTATCGTACTACTGAAAAACATATTTTCAATAGAAATCGTCAAGGTACCCAATTTCATAATGTATCATAGATCATGTAATGTTTTGAATGTTTATTTTAATCATTGAATTTATTTTACCGTATTTGATAATTATTTTTGTGATTTATTATATGCTTCATGAAGGCCGCAATCATCATGAAGGTATAAATAATGGGCTTCCATGAGGAATTAAATTTTATCTCTCTCAATTCATGAGGTTTCCCTACTATGAGGAGCTAAAACTAGTTCATTTGTTTGGTACAATGCATATCAAGAAAAATGTGACTGAAACGTTATGGAGAACATAGATGGTAAGAGGGACAAAGAAAAAATTGTCAAAATTTGTACTGATATTCAGGAAGCCAATCATGCAATGCGAAGTGTGATCTGATATTCAAATAGATCATTGGAGTACTAGAATGAAATAACATTCCATGGTTATTAACAGAGCAACAAAGCAATGATGTAAAAGAGGTCATTCAGAGAATTAAATTTCCCACGGGTTTTGATTCAAACATAAATAATAACTTAACGAAGAAAGGTGAATTTGGAGGGGTAAAAGCACATTATTGGCATACCTTCATTAAGGTAATAATTTTGGTATCCATATTTTTATGTATTGGCCTTACACACTTTTATTTATTTTATTTTTTCTTGTCTTCTTTGGTTGAAACAAATAACGATTCATTTTTTGGTTAAAGTATGTTCTACCACTATCTCTCTCAAATGACTTTGACAACAACATAAAAGAAGTTATATATGATTTTGGAAAATACATGAGGTAAGTAGTTGCGATTTATATGCAAAATGTTCTTTCAAATTATCGTTGTACTTAATGACACATGTTTTACTTGTAATGTAATATATTATATTATGTTATGCTCAAACATGTTATTTTCTTGTGTCATGATCTCATGTAAATGGTTGTCATTGAAACAAATCCATGAAGATGATATAAAGCATTGGAAGAGAGAAATTCCTCGTCTAATTTTTGAAATGCAAAAGTATATACCTCCAACATTTTTCAATGCACAAGAACACCACCTCATACACGAAGTTGAGGAGATTGAAATTTGTGGACCTGTTCAGACAAGGTCAATGTGGATGGTGGAGAGGCACTTGAAATCATTGAAGGATTTGGTTAGAAAAAGAGCTCTTCCTGAGGGTTTTATGGTGGAGGGATATATGGCATATCAATCCATGGTGCATATTAGTCAGTATCATCCTGAATTAGCAGTGCCAACTATGCATGCAGTGGATCGCATTTGGGATGTGAACTCCATTAAAACAATTGAAGATCAGGAGCATCTGTTGCGGCAAGGTAGAATGAAAAAAATGAGAGGTAATATATTAATAAGTGTGAAAAATTATATTAATAATACATATAAAGTTTCATTTTTCATGTATATGATCATACTCATTAATATATTAATATAATTTATTTCATAAATTATAAATATTTATAATTACCTGCGTATTGGACGTTATAACTAATATTTAATATTGGTGAATTATGTTTTTTTAATTTAGTTTCTCAAGAGTGGGATGCGCTATATTTATACATTGCAAATAATCTTGACTGGATGAATGTATGGATTGAAAGATGGACAGGTAAGAAAATTCACCCATTTTATTCAGTTATTTTATATTATATTAATGTGACTACATGTGTATTGTATTTTTCAGATACTTTCAAAGTTATATAAATATAAGTTAATTTATTAATTGACAATGCATATTTTACATATCTGTCATATTGTAGTTGAAACACCACAAGGCGATCTGGTGCAATGGTTGTAAATTTTGCATCAAACAATTGGATGAAACCAAGAAAACTTTTCATAGTGGGATAAATGCAGTATTCCAGGTCACTAATATTTCTTCTAGGAGTGACAGACATCCCTGAGAATCTGAAAATAGATACTATGGGTATTTAAATGATATAATTGAGTGTGACTTTAAATCCTTCAAATTAGTTATGTTCGATGTCAAATGGTATAGGTTACGAATGCATGAACGCGATGAAGAAAGAACTGTTATTCAACATGCCAACGGATTTCCAATGATTAAAACAATGGTGTTTGAAAGAGGACATGATTTCTATGTTTTTCTAAGCCAATGTGAATAGGTCTTTTACTCAAATGTTCCAGGTAAAAGGGATTGGTCATTTGTTGTTAGACATCATCCAAGAGGAAGGCCAATTAAGTATACTCGTTTACAGGAAGAAGATGATATTGAAGATCAAGAAGATGATTTGATAGATTAGATAGAGCCAAAAGATCATGTAGGGTCGATAGATGAAGAAGACTAAGAAGATCATGATATAGGCATAGGATACAATATTTCAATTCTTGATGATGATGTCGATGAAAATATGCTCGAAAATGACATTGATGATGATGATGATATCATCAATACTTTCAACATCATTTCTGAACCGGATGATGATACATATGTCGAGTTTGATGAAGAAGATCAAGATACAGAATAAGAATGATTACACAAATGTTGAGGTTGGATTAAGTATGTGACTATATAATATTTTAATTACATGTTTTTAAGTTTTATGCGACGTTTTTATATACTATGTTACATGTTGTTTAATTATTATTTGAAACCTAAGAATAGTTTCCAATATACTAAAGTATGTGGTAGACTAAAAATATCATTTAGAAACACATAATTTCATGCACCTTCATTGATTTTTGTTTTTGTAGTTTCTATGCATGAATCTTAAAAGGACGTTTCTTTCGATTATTTTCTATTTTATAGATTGGGTTTTGGGGATCAATTGAGAGTGATGCGAGGGGGAGAGGAGGGGTCATATGAGCTTCCCCCTTCACATGGTTCGCCTTGTTCAGTAGAGAATAAATTATTCTTTAAACCAAGAGAATCTCTTTCACTTTTATACCATCATGATCGTATAAGATTTCATCAATATTTTTGTCACAGTATTGCATGCGTCAACGAAGTTTCAATGAATGTGTTTGTCATTTCTATAGAATTTTTTTCGAAACCCTAATTTTCTTTCAAAGTACACAATTTGGTTGACGCAAGTTTTAATTTTGCATCAATCTTTCTTCATTTTTCTTTCAGGTTCTACATTAATGTATATACAATGTATCAGTGTCATAGTTGTACTGATGAAAAATCCCTCTTTTTGATTGATTTCTTAATAAATGCCATAAAAATACACCCTTGCAATACTAGATCTTGGGACGTGTGTAATGTCAAATGAATTTTACAAGGAACAAGGAACAAAAATTGTACTAGGACTAGACCCCGACAACAACGACGTGTGAATGGAGCCAACATTGAAATTTTTTCAAATAGTTTTTGTATGCACTGAAATTTGTCATGGATAGACTATCTGTATGCTTTAATGATATGGGAAGGTTTCTGGACTCAAATTTGAATGACACACCAACTTTATTCCATCATCAATTCATCATGTAAACCATAAACCCTAATTTTCTTTCAAAGTACACAATTTGGTTGATGCAAGTTTTAGGTTTTCATCTGTCTTTCTTCATTTTTCTTTCATGTTCTACATTAATGTATATACAATGTATATGTGTCATAGTTGTGATGAAAAATCCCTCTTTTTCATTGATTTCTTAATCAACACCATAAAGATACTAGAGGCGAGCAACAGTGACAAGTGAATGGGGCCAATGTTGAAATTTTTTTAAACTGTATCTGTATGCATTTCAATTTGACCTGGATAGAATATTTGCATGCCTTAACGATATGGGAGGGTTTATGGACTCAAATTTCACTCACACACCGACTTTATTCCATCATCATATCATCATGGAAACCATAAACCCTATTTTTCATATGTTCTAGTAGATATGTTAATGATTCCAAATTTCATATTTGTATTTGACTGAAGGTCCAACTATCTTGCAAAGTATCAAATTTTAATTTCATGTTGATAAACCAAATATGAAGTGAATCCAAGAATCATTTTATATCATTGCAAGAGAGACAAATGTGAATAATGGTGCGATGAATTAGTTGTGCTATCGAGGAAAAGAGTTTGTCGATAGTATAGCTAATTCATCTGAAGAATATTGTGTCTAATTTGAATGGTGTTACATGGTTTGCAAGGAGTGTAGGGATTATATTATGGTGCAATGTAGTGTAGTCTATAATAACAATCTCTATGCCAAACCTTAAAATGGATAGTACCATATCTTGTTCATAAGACAAATAATCTTTGTATGTTTCCTTTGTGGTGGCTCAAGCCCTCAGTACACATGATGCCTGACAATGAAATGTAACAATTTGACTATTGAATGATAGTGTTATGTCACCCATGGTTAAGGAAATAACTTAAGGTTCTTATGTCCTATTTGAATCTTCTTAGAATTGACATTCGTTACATAGTCCTTGAAAAAAGATAAAAGACTTATGTAGTGGATATTAATTTGGTCTTCGTGTGGGACATTTTATGCCATTAGTATGTTTTGTACAAAAATAATGGATCTTGGGGACTACACCATGGTCAAGTAAAGAGGAACAAGGAATAAGGAAAAATGAATGAGGAACGAGGAACATAAAACAAGGAACAAGGAATGAACATTGTACGAGGACTATACACCGACAACAGTGACCTATGAATGGGGCCAACCCTGAATTTTTTTCAAACAGTTTCTGTATGCACTGTAATTTATCATGGATAGACTACCTGCATGCCTTAATGATATGGGAGGGTTTCTTGACTCAAATTTGACTGACACACCTACTTTCTTCCATCATCAATTCATCATGCAATCCAAAAACCCTAATTTTCTTTCAAAGTACACAATTTGGCTTATGCAGGTTTTAAGTTTTCGTCATTGTTTCTTTATTTTTCTTTCAATATTGTAAACCCTAATATTGTATAAATTGAGATATATACCATCCAATTTAAAAGTATCTCAAATAGGATGATGTATATTCCAACCTATACAACGTGAATTACTATATTTCAAAATACATTTGATTTATTATGATTTTTTTTTAAATAAAAAACTTTTATGGGAGATAGAAAAAAAAATGCATGAACTCAAATATATTTTAAACATTAAAATTCATACCTATCATAGTCGATATTGTCCCAATTATTACAATATAAGTTTGTGTGATTGAGTTCGTTGATAAAGACACCAATGCAACTAGAATTATGTAACATGTCAATCTATATCGCAACTAGAATTATGTAACATGTCAATCTATATCGCAACTAGAATTATGTAACATGTCAATCTATATCGCATATGGGCTAGTGGTTCCCTAAGAGTCCTTTCACAAATATAGTCTGCTGGACTATCTCCTCTTAATAATATTTAAAAAGGTTTATTAGTCCCGCCAGGGAACTATAGCGATCAGTTCGCATTGACCTTACATCAATTCGTGTTTGACATTTTTAACTTTTTCATATTAATAAAAGTTGTAGGTATAATTTGTATTATTTTATTTAATATAATTTAAATTTGTAATTTTTTATTTAAATAATATAAATTTGTATTTTTTTATTTAAATAATATAAATAATTTTATTTATATAATATAAATAATTTTATTTATATTTACGCCGAAAGGCGTACACCTATTGATAATGGGCACAATTAATGACCTTTTAATCATAAATTTCAATCTTAGGGTTGGAAATTGAAGATGCTGGCATATTCTTCGTCGTCCTCTCTAATCAATGCATGAGATTTTGATAAATTAACTTCTGCTCATTTATAAAGACGTACGTTTATGTGATTACTTTTTCACATTTACTAAACAAGATTAAAAAATTACTTGCTCACCACCCAGATTGCCACGTTCAGTGATTAAGAAATAATATGTTAAGTTGGTCGCGATTTACTAAATTATTGTTACTGGATGGATAGGTATGGCCGCGTGGGCGTTGGATGCCAATTAAAAAAATTTACGCGCAGTCATTTTTTTACCAGTGCGAATATTTTTGGCCGCGTGGATGTGAACTGAAACGTTTCAACCTCTAGTCTGCAAATGGATGAGTAGGGAAAACGACTGAATGAATGCTCGAATGTGCTGATTTAGACACCACGGCTTTCCTGGGCCCTCGAATCAATTACGCTATTTTGAACTTAGAGGGAAGGTGGTATCCCTGTCGCGTAGAAGCAAAATTAACAAATCTACTTCAGTGGTTCTTCCCACCTTTGATCTGGCTTTTCCAAAAACGATAACCAACAACTCTAGCTGTGTTCTGCCTTTGACGTGATTCAATTCAGAGCGTTTGCGGTCATGCTCTATTCCTTTGAAATTTATAATTTCTGTCATGTTGTTTATGTGCGTTCTGTGTTGGATTCTGCTCAGTCATGGCTCTTGTGCCGAAATGGAACCTTTTCGGCGTTCTCCAGCTGCGAGTCAACTGTGCTAGTCATTATAAACATTGAATTTCTACTAGCGTTTCAGCTGGAGAGACACAGAAAACAAGTGCTCTGGCTGCGGAGACATAGGGAACAACATATATTTTAACTTTCATATTAAGATGCATTGAATCACCCTGTCATGAATAGTACATCTCTTATAATTATCATTCAATTGGAACTTAACATGTGAATATGGTGAGATTCTTCTCGATTTATTGTTAATGAATTCGATAAAAGATTAAGTAATACATACTTAGAATACATGCCATTCGCGTCATCTACTTTGTCATGATTGCATATTAAATGCACAACATTTTCCCTTAATTTTTTTTCTTTTCAAGTTATTTTTAGAGATTATAAATAATTAATTGAAATAATTAATTGTTTATATCTAATTTTAATTTTAATAATAATAGTTTGTCATATTATATGTAGATAACTATTGTAATAGTAAAGGAAAGTTTTTGACATAATTTTTACTACTAACTTTTAGAAAAAATTAGAAGATTTAAAAATTCTTTTTGAATTGAGAGTCACCACTATAAGGTTATACTAGAATGTTATTGCCAAGTTTAAGAAGACTAGGATTGGTTGGACGAAACTAATTGTAATATAGGAGTTAAGCAAGGTTGTCCCCTACCCCCTGCCCTTTTTGGCATATACATTAACAAATTGGACGGTTGCTAGTATAGTCATCATCTTATGGCAATGACTCCCTATGAATTCTCTTGGAGTGTGCGTTTCACTTGGAAATAAGCCAAGTCACTTCCTTAGTAGTTGAAGTAGAATAATTATCATTTGAATAATGTGAGCTAATATTAAAGAACCCAAGATGAAGTTCAATCACAAATGAGGGTTGTCCATTCACAAATGTGTTTGTTTTGGTGCTTGATAAATTTTGCTCAATAAAAACTTACCTATGTTTCACTAAAGCTCAAGTTAGTGATGCATACCTCCATTTTTTCTTGTCTCCCAAAGGTATACAAATAAAACTTAGATGGAAAGGGAGAAATAAATAGTGATTTCAACATAACAAAAATGTAAAACCACAACATGATTTGACTAATTAAAATTGACATTTACCAAAAATTTGCCCCTCAAATAATTTACAATTTAGCACTATATGGAATTTTTTATTTAACAACATTTTTTGGTTAGTTTCTTCAGAGGATAATGCCTAGTTTGACTTTCAACTAATTTGCAACACTTTACTTTATTCTTGTCAAAACTACCTCCTTTACTTTACAACATTTCTTAGTGTTTTAGTTGCCCTCCTCATTTCCTTTCTTTTCATCAATTTCCTAACATTTTATGCCATTTCTTCCCTACTAATAACAATATCACTAACATAAGTGAAATATATAATTAATATAATCCATATTAATCTAACTATTACTAATCCATCTTAAAAATTTAATATTTTTTATAATAATAAATATATAAAGTCAAAGTGAAGCCATGCTAAATCTCTCGTATTTCATAATTGTACACAACAACAGAAACAAAGATTGCAAAATCTCCCAGGTTTTCCATTTAAACATGAAGTTGTTGTAATAATGTTAAAAGCCTACTAAATTTTCCACTTGAACATGAAGTTGTTTGTAATAATGTTAAAAGCCTACTAAATTTTCCAACTTGAATAGAGAGCTACATTAATAATAAAGTTGAGACGATTAAAATTATATTGATAAGACTATACAACTTCATTGTAGTTTCTATGTCATTATTATTCTCCATTTTCAAACTTCCGTGGCAGACTAAACTATCGTGCAGCAGAGACTAAACTATCGTATACGAAAAGCATTTTCCTATACGAGAGAGCTTTATTGGTTCATCGTCTTGAAAATTATATAAATAGTGTCTCGTGACTCGATCGATAACCCTCACAAAACGTGACGTGTACCCATCAAAGCGTGTGGCTGTGATAAACACTAACGAGCCAACCTTTTGGACTCGGTTTAAAGAAATGATATCGGCACTTGACCTTTCAATCTAACTCACGAAAGGGGGGCCACCTTTCGTGACTTGTATGTCAATAAGTCAAATTTATATAATAAGTCAAATTTATATCATATTAAGTCAAATTTATATAATAAGTCAAATTTATATCATATTTATAGGGAAATTATTGATTTTCTTGTATTTATATATAATAATAATTACAGTAAAATTATTAATTTTCTTGTATTTAGGGGTTAATATATTTTGGAGAACCAAAATATTTATTGTTTAATTAAGAATCAATTTCCATCAATTCAGTTGTGAAAGTGGACGTTGGAAAAGATCAAAAGAAGTTTTGAAAGAAAGGGTGTGTGTTCTGCATCTCTTGAAAAGAAGAAATAGATAAACATTTCATCTTAGAGTGTGAAGCCTTCAAAGACAGTAGGGACAACTATAGAAGTATCTTGACAACTAGCTCTTGGAATAACTTATTCAGCTAGGGAACAATGGAGAATTTGAAGAAGCTCATCATCAAGTTGAACAAGAAAAGGTATCAATTACAGAAATCAGTGTGTGAAGCGATCTATCCCATAGACTATTGTTAACCTAGTGAAGATTAAAATCATTTTCTTTCTTTCTTTATGTTGAGAATATATAAAGAAAAGAATCACAACAGAGAACATCCTACGCGTCGATCGCCTGATCATTTGGTTTCTGAGTCGCATCCATCTGTTCCTTCCTTTTCAATTCCATGGGCGCAAAGAGGGACCTTAATCCTCTTTTTACTCAACACGAAAACTGCCCTCAGGATACATCGGATCATGACTAGTAAAGACTCTGCTGGAGAATGGCTACACAGTGCATGCGACGCTCGGAGATCCAGGGAACCCATCAAAGAATTCGTTCCTTCTCTCATTCCCAGGAGCCCAACAGAGGCTTCGTCTTTTCAAAGCAGATCTGTGCGAGGAAGGGAGCTTCGATTCTACCATCAATGGCTTCCACAGCGTCTTTCTTGTTGCCACTACCATGGGATTTGGTTCCAAGAATCCCGAGGTAAGCTTGCATATATTTTGTCAGCATGCATATGTAAGAAGTGTCAAATATCAAAGACGGGTGGATTTTGGGTCGAAATCCCTGGTTGACTGCTTTGTGCTTCGTTTGATATCGTTACCAGGTTAGATGCTAACTTAAATATATGTATGGATGAATAGAATGATATCGTCAATGCTACAGTCCAAGGAACTCTAAACGTTCTAAAATCGTGTAACAGAGCAGAAAGCATGAGGCATGTTGTGTTCACTTCGTCTTTGAGCACAGCTATCCCGTTCGACAAGTCTCTACTTGTTATCAATGAATCATGCTGGACTTCACTGGATGTCATCGGGAAAAGCAATGACCATGGTCGGGCAAGCTTAATTTACTCAGGAGGATCACAATACTCTAATCCATAGGGAAGGATAATATTAAAATTAGGAGTTGGTTAAACGTTCTATTTTTTTTGGTTTTTTTGATCGGAATTTGGGTGATGTAAATTTGAATAAAATTGTTATTTTTTGTTGTTTAAATTGTATTTCTGAATGCATAAATGGATTCAATTTATTGAAAAACTTTGAAGCACTTGAATTATACAAACTTAACCACTCAAATCTGTAGATCCAACCATTCTTCATCAGATTTCGGACAAAATCAAACAAAAAAAATCTCAAAAAATCTACAAAAAACTAGAACGTTTAAAAATGTACTCCTCTTCTTTTGCAGTTCTACGGGGAGGCGAAAACACTTTCAGAGAAAGTTGTGTTGCAGTTTGGAAAGGAAAACCCGTCTCTTGCCATGGTGAGCATTGTACTGCCAATTGTTGTGGGTACTTCCATTACCAGCACGACCCCCTTCAACATGCATATCGCGTTGTCTTTGATAACAGGTAGGTATGTGTATGTCATTCTTGTGTCCAGAGGGGCAATCTACAGCTCAGTAGCATTGAAGAGATTGAAACATATTTTTAGTATGTAGTCTAATCCCTGGTAAACTACATATTTATTTGGTATGTATAATTTATGTAAATTTATTTCAGAATAATAAACTATATATGTATTTCATTCATATATATATATATATATATATATATAGTTTGAGTGGGTTTAATGGTTAAGAACAAGTGTTCTTATCTAAAAAATGACAAATTCAAATCCAGAAGAGTAGGGTATGTATATCTCCATATACTTTACCAGTCAAATGGTTGGGCTAAGAGGTCCCTTATCCCACAAACAAAAGGGTCTCATACACCCATTTTTCTTTTAGATACAATGTTGACGATGATTTGCTAAAGTAGTAGTCTACAGTTTTTTCATCTCATGCTACAAGTCGATCCTTCACAATTACGAACTATTCACAATTACAAAGTGTTGGGTGATTTAATACACTAATGGGTTTGTTGAACTCACCATGTTTCCCGTGCATTCCTATTTATCTAGAATGTCATCACTCTGGGAGTGAATTCGGTTTGAAAGTTTTCATTCCCTCTTTTTGATTCAACATTGTTATGGGATTTTTGCTTATTTAGAATGGACAGTTGATTAGTGGGTTGTGCTTGAATGAGGAGACCAGGGATCTTATTCCATTGCGTATTGTAATTTGTAAACAAATTATACTCTTTTGTTGGTTTTTTAAGGAGGTCATTGGCATATTTGTTTTTGTCAAATTTGATGTATCTAATATTGGCATCCTTTTTCGCAAATCCTTTTTGAATCCTCTATTTTTTGTTCCACTTAAAGTGTTGCTACGAACATTTTTACTCTTTCTAATAAATGGATTCACACCACATTTGTTTACCTCTTTGATATCCTTGTTTTTCTCATAGGTAGACATATATTGTATTAGATATTTTATTGATGACTCTTGTGATGTTTGCTTCTCTTTTTTAATAACTTTGTCTAGATTTTTATTCTAACACCACTTATTGTTTGAAACACGATTGTTGTCAACATCTATTACAACTTTTTTTTAGCTTTGGCACAATCATTAGAGCCCTTTGTTGATATGCAACACTTTTTAGTTGGATCATGCACTATTTCCATTGACTTGTCATTTTTTTTGGAAATTGTCTATTGGCCATATTATGGGCCTTTTCCTATCCTTCATGTTCATTTGATTTTATTTTCTATTGTAGAATAAATATGTATTGATTTTTCATCTATACATGGGTACTTGTCATGGCCTTGTTTTCTAAGATCCATATTGAAGATTGTTGTCCTTGATGTATTTATTTTTGGTGCATCTCTTTTTGCACATTTGGACATGTCCTCCAATTGGTGGATTTTTGGCAATTCATGCATATATTCTTAGACTGTCATTAGGTGTTTTCCTCCAAAACCATGCATAGCCTTTCCCTATAGGCCTTGAAGCTAGCCACATTGAAGCATTTCTCATTTGGTTGCTTAGCATGGTCATAACCTTTAACTCATGACTCCATATTTTTTTCCCTCATCTGTGACATACATTGACATAATGCACTTAAAGGGAGCCTCCTAGTGCATATGATTCTGTTTGCCTCAGAAGTTCGAAATTTGTTTCTTGGAGTTTTTATGTAGATCTTTGATGACATTGTTAGCTTGCCATATTTGGCCCTCTATATAGTTTTGGTCATACTTCTTGTTTGGAGCCTTTAGCTTCAACAAGTCTCATTTTTCTTTTGATGGTTTTGGAACTCAATATAGTTTTGGTCATACTTCTTGTTTGGAGCTTTTAGCTTCAACAGGTCTCATTTTTCTTTTGATGGTTGATGGTGTTTGCTTTTGTTTGGAGCCTTTGTTCTAGTTCTTAGCTAATGGATATTGTTCTGGAGAATTCATTTGGTGGTTGTCATTTGTGCCTTTACAACCAATTCTCTTCTCCTTTTGAATTCAACCATGTTTTTTGAGGTCGCATTCTCTTTCTTGATTAGATTTTTCAATCTCCATAGCCTTAATGCTCATGCTTTTGCAAATCAAAACATCTTTGAGGGATCTTCTTTAGTTTAAACCCCAAGGTAGTGTTACTCACTTCGTGGAACCTTGTTTTGGTTTCTAATTAGCTTTAATCCTTTGAACATTTTGTACTGAGATACCTTAACACGCCCAGTTGTTGACTGGACCCATTTTTTTATTTTCTATTGATTACTCCCTATGTTTATTGAAAGGGGAGGTGTTATTGCATGTTTAACTAAACTGAATGCTGGTGCAATTTGCAGGAAATCCACAATTGTATGGATCATTACTGCAAACCAGGGATAGCTTTCTAGGTGATTTTGTCTCGCTCATCCATGTTCAATATGCCTGCAATGCTCATGTATTTCTGATGGAGCACCCAACTACAGAACGACGTTATATTTGTTGTGGGAATACCACTACCATTCCAAAGCTCACACATCTCATCTCTGAACACTATCCATAGTACACAATAAAAGCAAAGTCAGTAATATCATATCCCTCGCGAGCATATTATATAGCATTACAAAGAAACTACATTATCATTGTAAATTCTAACCTTGTACAATATCTACGGCAAACTGATATTCAGAAAAGA
>JASDQU010294277.1:0-14238 GCA_032191745.1 Picea mariana | reverse complement strand
CCATAAAGGGAGAAAACCTCTTCTTCTTCGAAATGATAGGCAGTATTTTTAAGTTCTGTACATCATCTTTAATTGAGAACCAACTCAATGTGAGGCTACTACCTCTGTTTTACAAGCTGCAACTTGTTTGAGAGACCCAACTCTCTGGTTTCTCTAGCACCCACTAGAAGGAAGCACCAACTCCCTGAATATTCCAGCACCAACTGGATGGAAGCACCAAATTCCTTAATGTTCCAGCACCAACTGGATGGAAGCACCAACTTCCAGTTATACATGCTCCAACCTGTATAACAGAGAATACTTGTTCTCCCTTGCACCACCCTGCCACCCTGGTTTCTCTGGCTGCAACCAGATGGAAGCTACAACTTCCTATGTTCAAGCTTCCACCTGAACCGCTAAGGACAACAGTCCTCCCAATCACCTCCCAACCTAACTAGAATATGAATGGCTAAATAAACAATCAACTTTACAGATAAATTATTTCTTACCAATCTTTGTTTGTTCTGTAAATCTAGTCTTCTACACACTGTTCTGCTGCTCTTCTCTTCATCTGTCTGTTCAACAGGTATGCTCTGCATCAACTCGTTCTCTCATTCTGCTCTTCCTCAACTTGTTCTGTCATTATGCTCTGCTTTTTCTCTTTCTGTCATTCTGCTCTGCTTCTGCTCTACATTTCATCTCACTCTGCACATTTTCTAAGTCTCATGTTACGCATCCTCTCATTTTCCTTTCTTACTGTTTCGTTCAATTTCCATCCAGAACAGCCAACCCTACACATTCTGTCTCATTTACTTTTATACACACCTCTCCGAGGTTCCACTTCGCATTTCCTTAGGAAAAACAAGGACAACTGTCCTAGCAACTGAAACGCTAACTGATTCTCAATCATGAGTCTGTTTCTTTTAACAGATTCGTAAATGAGGAGTTAACTGTGAGAGAGAACAGTAACCCTCCGATCACATTCAAGTTTATCCGCACCGTTGGATGAACTTTATTAATCTTGCCTCTAAATCAGGTTTCTTCATTTTGGCATTCCTTATGTTCAATGTTCTTGTCACTTACAAATCCCGATCCACAAAATTCTGTAAAGCAGTCGGATCAACGATCTAGATCATATCTAGATCTAAAGGATCAGATTAAGTCAGGATTTCACTCATCGCGAAATCAGAATTCCTGATGTTAAAAAACTTTGACATCTCCAACTCTCGATCCCCGAAACTCCAACATGGAGTTAGATCAACGGTCCAGATCTGAGCTTGATCTGACGATTCAGATTAAGTCGGGATTTCACTCATTGCGAAATCAGGATTCCTGATGTTAAAAAACTTTGACATCTCCAACTCTCGATCCCCGAAACTCTGACATGGAGTTAGATCAATGGTCCNCCAACTCTCGATCCCCAAAACTCCAACATGGAGTTAGATCAATGGTCCAGATTCTGAGCTTGATCTGACGGTTCAGATTAAATCAGGATTTTTGGATGGGATCCAACGATCAGAAATTCTTCTCGGGCCTTCGATAATTTTGTCAATGTTGCGTTTCCTTCGATCATTCGATCTTCCTGGACTTATCTTCTATTTTCTTGTTGATCATCGCTACTGTACTCAAGCCATCATTACTTCTGTACTTGCCATCAATGACAATCATTCGCTATCTGTTAAATATTTTCTATTCGTTGTCTGTTAAGTATTTGCCAATCGCTTTCTGTTAAATATTTTCCATTCATTGTCTGTTAAGTATTTGCCAATCGTTGTCTGTTAAATATTTTCCATTCGCTGTCTGTTAAGCATTTGCCAATCGTTGTCTGTTAAATATTTGCCATTCGCTGTCTGTTAAATATTCTCCAATCGTTGTCTGTTAAATATTTTCCAACATAGGTATGGAATCGACTCTGCAAGGGCAGATAAGCTGGGTTCATAGGACACACAGGAGACACAGCTCAGTCCACGGGTTTGCCACTAGTTTTCAAGGTGTGTGACAAGGAATCAACACAGAGGTTGAACGTAGACTCTAATGGTTCAGATGGAGGATGCATCGAATTCTCAAGAAGAAATCACAGGTTGGCCTCATGGTTTCGAGTTTCAGAGCTGCGTGAGGTATGCAAAGATCAGATGCAAAGGAAACATGGTTCAGACAGCGAATGCAAGAATGGAGGATGAAACCCCAACACGAGCTAACTCTTCAAATTTAACTGCATGCGCCTAGGTTGACACTTATCTTCCTGGAGCTACATGCATTCCCTTTTGCACACGTTGAAGATGCATGCATTGCCTCTTCCAGGACTTAGGATAAAAACATGTATTTCACACAACTTTGGAATAATAATAAATTATTTTTCTCAAGGACTTAAGCCCCTAAGATTAGCCCCTCTTTCCAACCTTTCATCCCCCTTTCCCTTACCCACCTTGTGGAAGCTTAGTCTCCCATCACTCTTTCTTCGTGGTCGGTTTTCATGCAGCGATGTTTAATATTTATTAATGTTCTGCATAATTACATATACAAAAACAGGCTCTTGGCCTTTAACACCTAGGCTCTCTGGCCTAAAAAATGCATAATCCCACTAGCTTATATACACTTGGATCACTAGCCTATAAACATAATTACAATTTATAATTAAAACTGGGGCTCTTAGGGGGATATTACAATCCCCTCCCCTTATTTTTGCACTGTCCTCAATGCACCTATTTACATAGTATTAGCAAGAGTTTCAAAATCTTCAAAAAGATGTAGGTATTCTTCCCCCATAGCATCCTCATGCTCCCGTGTCATATCCTCAGGACCATACTAGATCCACTGGATCTTTACAAGCCCTATGGCTCAATTCTAGAGTTGTTTGTTTTTTCATTCCAATATGTGCATAGAATGCACTTGCAGGACATCTTCTTGCTCCACTCGAATCACATTCCAATCGATTACATGATTAGCATTAGGTATATATTTCTTAAGCAATGAAATATGAAACACATTATGTACAGTCATGGATGCAGGTAATGCAAGAATATATGCAACTGGTCCAATCCTTTCTAGAATTTCAAATAGCCCACAAAATATGGTTGCCAACTTGGAACAGTTTCCTAGCTTCAGGGAGCTTATGTTAGCTTTCACTTGTAGCAAAACATGATCACCCACTTTAAACTCTCTATGGGTTTTGTTTTTATCAACATAAATTTTCTGCCTGTCTTGGGTAGCCTTTAAATTCTGCTTAATTTTCAACATTTTCTCTTCCATTTCCTTGAGAAACTCTGGCCCAACTACTGCCCTATCAGCTGGATTATCCTAGCTTACTTGAGTATTGCACTTTCTTCCATAAAGTTCTTCAAATGGGCTCATCTTCAATGATGCTTGATACCCATTATTGTAGGTGAATTCTACCAAGTGTAGGTAGTCTTCCCATTTACATGGTTTGTCCATCACATACATCCTTAGTATGTCTTCTATCACTTGATTCACCCGCTTTTTCTTCCCATCAGACTCAGGATAACAGGTTGTGCTAAACTTCATATTCATTTCAAATCCTTTGAATAACCCTTTCCAAAATGTGGAGGTGAATTTCGGGTCTCGGGAAGACACAATTGTCTTGGGAATATCGTGCAATCGTGCTATTTCCCTCATAAATATATCAAAAATGTTAGTTTCCTTGTGAGTAGTCTTCAATGGAATAAAATGGGCATCCTTCATAAGATTTTCCACCACAACCATGATTGAATCATGCTTCATTCCTATTTTGGGCAATCCTATGATGAAATCCATTTTCACTACCTCCCACTTCCACTCAGGAATGGGTAAAGGTTGCAACAACCCTGCTGGGTGCCTGTGCTCAGCTTTAACCTTTTGGAACTCCATACATAGGGAGATGTATTCTACAATCTCTTTCTTCATACCTGGCCAAAAGTAATGGCCCTTGACTGTTGCCATAGTTTTATGATATCCAGGGTGTCCAGCATAAGGCACATTATGCATTTCATTCAAAATCATAAGTTTCAAGTCCTGGATATTAGGTACATAAATTATGTTCTTGTACAAAAGTATTCTATCGGCTTCCAATTTATAATTTTCCACTTTTTATGGAATCTCACCTTGCTGTAGTTTTTCTACCAAATCCCTATACTGCAAATCTGCATTTTCACCTTCCAAAATGATTCCCTTAGTGTCATTTTGGTACATTCTAATGGTTGTAGCATGCAATTCATGAACTCTCCTGCTGAGTGCATCAACCACTTTGTTCTCTTTTCCTTTGATATGCTTGATATAAAATGCGTACTCACAAAGAAATTCTAACCACCTACTCTGCCTAGCATTCAAGGTTGGTTGATCAAACAAATTCTTTAGACCATTATGGTCTATCCTCAAATTGAACCTCCTTCCCATGAGGTAATGCCTCCATTTGTTTAGAGCATGTACTATGGATACCAACTCCAAATCATGAGTTGCATAGTTCCTTTCATGCTCTTTCAACTTTCTAGATTCATAACAAATTATGAAAACATTTCGATCAAGGAATCCTCATAGTCCTTTTTTGCATGCATATATACACACTACAAAGTATTCATTCATATCTGCAATCCTTAGGATTGGAGCACTGGTTAATAGTTACTTCAATCGTTGGAAGCTTCTCTCACATTCTTCTGTTCACTGAAACTTCTTCTCCTTCCTTTGTAAGGAAGTGATAGGGTGATTTATCCTCGAGAACCTTGCAATGAACCTTCTGTAATAACCAGCTAGACCCATAAAGGATCTGACTTCTATCACATTTTAAGGTGCTGACCATTCTCTGATGGCCTCAATCTTCTCAGGATCTACAACTATCCCATCCTCTGAAATGATATGCCCCAAGTAATGGATCTATTTTTGATAAAACGAGCATTTGCTCAACTTGTCATACAGTTGGTTCTCTCTTATCACTTGCAGCACCATCCTCAAATGTTTTTCATGCTCTTCCTTCAACTTGGAATACACCAGGATGTCATCTAAAAAGAATATGAAAAACTTGTCCATATAGTCCCTGAATACACCATTCATTAGGCACATAAAAACAACGAGTGCATTTGACAACCCAAATGGCATGATTGTGAATTCATAGTGACCATACCTTGTTCTGAAAGTGGTCTTACTAATGTATTCATCCTTTATTCTGACCTAGTGATATCCTGATCTAAGATCTATTTTTGAAAATATATTAGCATCCTTCAATTGATCAAAGAGATAGTTGATCCTCGGTAGAGGATACTTGTTCTTAACGGTCACTTTGTTCAACTATTTGAAATCAATAGACAATATCAATGTCCCATCCTTCTTCTTCACGAACATGAATGAGGCACCCCAAGGTAACACACTTGGGCGTATGTACCCCTTCTTCAGAATCTCTTCAAGCTGCAATTGGAGCTCTTTCATCTCTAGCGTACTCATTATGTAAGGAGATTTTGAAACTTGACCTGTTCTAGGCATCAAGTTTACAGAGAAATCAATATCTCTCTTCGGGGGTAGTTCGGGTACCTCCTGAAATACATCTTCAAACTCCTTTAGTACCGCATGATCTTAAATATTCAACACCTTATCCTTAGGTGTTTCCTCCACATGGGCTGCAAATAATTGAGATCCTTTCCTGTAGCACTTCTTCATCTACATTGTTGATATTTCTATGACAACAACAACTCTGGGAATTCCTTGGACTATTTTTCAATTTCCTTCCTCATCCAGGCAAGTGAATTCCTTGCTACAACAGTCCAACATGCAATGGTACTGGTCCAACTAGCCCATCCCAATTAGACAGTCATAAGAACCTAAAGGTAGAATGTTCAATTCAGCCTTTGTGCTTAGTCCATTCATGTCCACAAGACATGACTTAACTAACTCAATGACTTTTCTCTTGGCTCATGTAGCCAACTGCACTAACCAAGACATTTCATGTTTGCTTCTCAACAATTGCAAACTTTCCACCACTCTAGGATCTATATAACTATGGATAGTTCATGAATCATTAAAATAGTAAAGGCATGGTTGTTTATCATACCTTCCACTTCAATCATGTGCAACTGATATTATGCTTGCTTGTTTTCTAGGGATGTGTAGATTCTTGGTATTCTACTGCCCATGTCTTTGACTGTTTCATCTTGTTGAACATTATGGACAACTCTCACTTTGCCATTTTTGTGGGGACAATATATGTACTTGTGGTTTCCCTAATATCCCCAACACTGAATGGGCATATTCCTTGGCCTGTGTCCCCCTACATCAACCATTCTCGGCTCTCTAAATGATGGTTTTCCTTGAGGACTATTTCTAAAAAAGGGAGGTTTGTGTCCCTTTTGCCTCTTCTCCTTCTTGAACTTCTTCTAGTCATCCCAAGCCTTCCTAAAGGTAGGCATTTCTCTTTGTTGTTCATATAAGCATTTCTCTCTTCTTATCATTTCTTCCATAGTCTTAGGGTCATCATACTGAATCTTGTCCCCAATGGAAGGTGGTAATCCACTTAGATACCTTTGAAACTTGACAGTCTCATCTTTGATGAATGGAACATACTTCAACAATTCGAAAAATCTTTGCTTTTATTCATCAATGTTCATGCTACCAAGCTTGAGTTCAAATAACTCTTTCATCTTTTTGTCATAATATCTCTTAGTCAAGTATTTCTTCTCAAAATACTTCTTGAATTCTTTCCAAGTGATATCTTTCTCTCTAATGTGCTGCACCTACACAACATGATCCCACCACATGGATTCCTTTCCCTTCAGTTGATACATCGCAATTCTTCCTACTACATGAGAAGAATAATTCTGTAGTTGGAAGTATTTCCTCATGCCAAGCAACCATGTCTTGGCATCTTACTCTTTCCTGTGCTCTCCATCAAATGTAGGAGGCTTAATCTTGTTCATTTCTCCCTTTAGTTCATCCACTCCATATCTCCTATGTTTTCTAGTAGGAGATGGGCTTGAAATTCTACATGCCTCCTTATTGGAGTGTTTTGGGGAGTGATGATGAGGCCTGCTAATGCTTTTCGATCTTATTTTCTTCTCAGGGGGTCCATGAATCCCTGTTTTTCTTGAATCACCCTCCTTATCCAACTTCTTTTCGATCCTTTCCAGGCTCTGCATCAACTTTAAGTTGAATTCACCCTGTTGTTCCTTAGCTTTCATAAGCTTCTTTTTATCTGCTAGGTTAGTCTGGGCATCTTTCTGCAATCGATCAATGTTTTTCATCATATTCCCTTCCTTATATAACTCTTCTCCATGTCCATTGGAGTTTGATCCTTCAACTCCCAAATGGACATCCTTTCCTTTTGCTTAATTCTCTGAACTAGAAGCAATCCACTCCTCTTCCATTTCTTTTCACTTAGTGGAAACTCTATTTGGTTCTAGGACTTGTTGAACTTTTGCAAACACAATGTGCAAACAATCATAATTTGTCATGCCATCATTCCTTAACTAATCCCACAACATTCATAAACCAAAGTGATTACAGAAAACATTCGGATTCCACTTTCTTTTAGGGTTCTCCTCTGCGAAGTTTTCGGGCACTAGCCCCTTTCGCCTAGTCCCCCAACCCACACGACCATGATTTGTGACCAAGCACTAGATTAATAAGCGTTTACTCAAGCCTTCGGCCTTTGCATTCAGAATATTTCAAAGCACAACACAACAATCACTCGGAGTTTCGAGTTATCGAACTCGCAAAGTAGAGTGGATCAACAGTCCATGTCCACCCAGCATCCAATGGCCGAAACTTATTATGGAACCTCATGTGTTTGAGTTTCGGGTCTTCGAGACTTCAAAGCTTTGGAATATCTCACATCCGCACATCCAAACTGTTAATCTCCAAACATTCCCAATCACCTTTGGTGACATCATTATGTCAAATCACTTAACATTTTCGAGTTGTGGGGGCATGAAACAGTGGTTTGGAGAAACCCATCTTTAGTTCCACAATTCTTTTAATGCTGACACATAACCCCTCAGTGAAACCACGACTTGGATTGTAGGACCACCTTAGAGAATTAGCTTCTATGCAAGTTGGGTTCTTGCAATGACTTATGGCCATTGATCTTGATGTATCATGATCAACTCCATTGCGGGTCCTCCAACCTTTAACTACGTTACGTAACCTCAAGCTCCACTAACCTTTCTCATATAGGATGCCACATGGCAGAATACTAGCGACTAAAACGTGGTCCATTCAGATGGGTGACACTTGTCACATTACAAATTCCATTTAAATATTTCACGGATTCTAAACCCACTAACACATAACACTCATCCCATGTGTCCACCTCACCTCTAGGTGAAATCATGATGACTCACCAATTTGGCTCTTCAAGCTTCGAAAGTTTCAACTCCTCTACGCTCACTTTTGCCCGGAGCGCTTTCCCCCGAAGTTCACGATATACCGACGTGTGTCCTCCTTCACGATCAACAACTATGAGTGACTTTGACACTACGGGCTTCGGGAGTTTCAAACTCACAACACTTTCCTCCTCTCGAAGTACTTCCACCTGAAGTATACAATCTCTTGACACATGTCCTTCACAATAGACAGTTGCGATCTACTTCGGCCTTCAAGACTTTGGGAGTTTGTCACACTCCACACTTGAAATCCTCTAAAGTGACTTTCCTTTTCTTTCCTAGACACAGATCTAATGGTATGGCTCTTTTCCTACGATCTATAGTGTATATCACGTTCGAAATTGTGTGCCTTAGCGCATTCCACTTCTCCCAATTGCCGAACTCCAAAAGGCTTCTAGGATAACCTTCCTGCACCTTCTCCGGATATGATGGTCATAAAGGACTCTCTTTTTTCCCAAATAGATCCTACGGCTCCAACACCCCAAGTGTTGAGCTCTCTCTCTCTGTTGTCAGATACCACGTTGGTTGTGGTTTTATTCTACCACTACTCCTCCTGAGCTTCGTAACATGACCAAGTAACCCCTTGGCACTCAGAAACATTCTAAGGTTTGAAATTGGTTTCATCCAAACACCATTTCCACTCGAAACCTTGGGTTCCAAAGACCACTTATCCGGCCCATCCAAGCTCAGCATTGAAACCATGACTCTAATACCATATTGTAACGTCCCCAACCATCAACCCCACTATTGGGCAACACTACTACATAGAACATTCTCATACATATATATATATATATATAACATCCGTATTTAATGAAAATTTAACCGAACAATATAGAGTAATCACAAAATTATGGATAACATACATAGTTAATGGAATTAACAATTATTCATACATTCAATGGAATACATGAAAACATTCCAAAGACACAGACATGCATCACATTTAAATTAAGTACAAAATCAATACTCATCTTTTAAACTCGCATAATTCTACCAACTACGTGTAGACCTTCCACGAACCTCCCAGGATTAGACCATGTTGATCATCACTCTTAGTAGTGGGTCATCGTCGAGCTGGGACTAAGCTCCACCTAAGGCAAGGGAATCCTACATTAGGCTGAGGTTATAGGAAAGTCGCACAAGACAACCTGAAGGATTCTCTCCAGGAGCCTTCTTACGCCCACTACTCATCGACTTTCATTCCCCACATGCATGTTCCACCTGGGAGTATACACCTTCAAAATCATAGTCCATCAGTTGCTTCACCTCCCTCTCTGGGTCTCGACAATAGGCTGGATCAGGAATTCTCAGAGCTCTATAGCTAGTGTTGGACTCTCTCTAGGAGAAAACTACTTCCCAGCAGACTCTCTCACCTGGAGAGAGCTTCTCACAGGCCTAAAAAATTTCCTCTTCAACCACGGGCCTTATAACCTGGTTCTTCATCCACTTTTGACTCAGTTCTAGCAAGGTACGGGTGGCAGCAACGGTAACTGGTCAACACCACTCAGGAAAACAAAAGGCAACAACACAAGAAAAGTTCAGGTATGAACTTGGCTCTGCAAGGGCAGATAAGCTGGGTTCACATGACACACAAGAGACATGGCTCAGTCCATGGTTTTTCCACTGGTTTTCAGGGTGCATGACAAGGAATAAACATAGAGGTCGAACGCAGACTCTAATGGTTCAGATAGAGGATGCATCAGCTTCTCAGGAAAACATCACAAGTTGGCCTCACGGTTTCAGGTTTCAGAGCTGCATGAGGTATGTATAGATCAAACGCAGAGGCAACATGGTTCAGACAATTGACACATGAATGGAGGATGAACCCCCAACACGATCTAACTCTTCACCTTTAAATCCATGTGCCTAGGTCAACACTTGTCTTCCTGGAGCTGCATGTGTTCCTTTTGCACACATTGGAGATGCATGCATTGCCTCTCCCAGGACATAGGATAAAAACATGTCTTTCACACATCTTTGGCATAATAATAAATTATTATTCTTAAGGACTTAAGCCCCTAAGCTTAGCCCCTCTTTCTAACCTTCTATCCCCCTTTCCCTTACCCACCTTGTGGAAGTTTAGTCCCCCATCACTCTTTCTTCGTGGTCGGTCTGGACGCAATGATGTTTAATCTTTATTAATGTTCTACATAGTTACATATACAAAAATAGGCTCCCGGCCTTTAACAACTATGTTGTTCGGACTAATAAGCACATAAGCCCACCAACTTATATACACTTGACTCACCATCCTATAAACATAATTACAATTCATAATTACAACCGGGGATCTATCAGGGGATATTACATATTGTGTGATTGTTTGTGTCATTTGTGTTCTTAATTGAATTCTTATTCTCTTCTGCTAGGATTAGTGTGGAAGTTCCCTACATTTCCTAACATGTGGTTTTAGAGCTTATGTTTTCCCTGACAAGTGAGTGTTCAGAGGGATACTATGCTTTGGTGAGTGGACCAGTGGGATACATAGGTCTTTCCATATTCCCCCAACAATGTATGATTGCTTCTGTGTGTAGCTCATCGCCTCTGTATCACTACATATTATTGATCCTAATTATTTATGTTTCCAACCTAGAAATTAAAATCAATATGTCTAACAAACTTGAATTAAGAGGGTATTTAGTATTTTATTAATGTATGTGACTTTCTTATTTTAGTTTCATGATAAAATATAAATAAATTACAATAAAAAACTATTGATACAAACAATTTAATCTCAAAATAATGTCATTTACTTATTGAATTTAATATCAATTCTAATAATAATGTTGTAAGTTAATTTTTTTTATAAATTTGATTATTTTGGTCATTCAAAATAACATAAACTAAAGTGGACATCTTTTTCTTGAAATTTGTAAGAATTGTTTTGAATTGGTGGAATTGTGTATCATTAGTATTGCAAAATTAGGTGACAATAGGGGTATTGGAGGGTGTTATATCCATTTTTACATTAAAAACAAGCATTTTGAAAATCCAAAATTGTAATTTTAAAAAATATTTCATGACTAGAGTTTAATTCATAAACCCACAAAGTTCAAATAATAAAGCTTTTAGCCTTCTTGTATAAGAAATATAAAATCATTTTTGGTAAAAAAAAAATTGCATTTAAACCATTAAAAAGGAATGAAATTAACACTACATTCTGACAAAAATATCAATAAATATGAAGCATAAGATAATCTTTTCAACTGATGATTGTATCAATATCAATTGTCTCAAGGGGAACTCTCATTGAAGATGTGATAAGTGTAAATATAAGAAAGTAGACCATAATGATTTTTCTTACAATATGTGTATGAATATGGATCCATGAACTTTCCAAGAACACTCACCTTTCTAGTTCTAAATGATTGTGACTTGTACGTTCCATGAGCTTAGACGAAACTACTATATCACACCATAGATCGAGACAACCCAAGTATCGTATGTGTCATGTATGGGTCAATAAAATATTATAATTTGGAATTAGATTTATACATGAAATAAGGAATAATAAACGACTTTGCATTTGGTTAATGTTATAACATAATCTATGACCATTCAATCAAAACTACTTTGCATTTTGTTAATGTTATAAAACCTTTGACCAAATCTTTAGAATGTAATTAATTTTTTTATGCATTATAAAAATTGGTTGCATATAAATTTCTGAAAATATATAACAATATATTTTTTTCTTATTATGATAAAGTTCGTCAAGCTCCACCATAATCAGATTTTGGTTATAAATTGATTAAATATGTAATCTTCTAAGTTAATAAATTTTTTTATTAATTTTTTTTAAAGTTACATATATATGTTAACATGATGAATTTTTTTTTTTGTATTAATTTTTTTTAAAGTTTAAAGTTAACATGATGAAATCAAACAATAATGTTAACATGATGAAATCATGGTTTCAAGGGCCAAGGCCAGTGCCACTGAAGATCTGAAAGGATTCTCACAAAATTCCAGTCACTCGCAGGCCCGCTATGATCATATACACATGCTCTGCAGAGGTGATGGATTTCTTGAAATTGGTGCAACGTTTCACAGTATCCACCACCTCCAACCTCCGTAAAGCGCAACGTTCTAGGATGATAGCTCACTCAAACCATGATGCTACAGTCGTTGAAGGTCGATCATCCCATTCCCAGGTAGTTTTCAAACCCTCCACTTGCTCACTTGATCAAAAAAGAATTAATGCCTATAGAGTACACGAATATTAATGACCAGGTAAAGACTGCTAGCAATATATTTGTGTCAAATAATTCAGATAATGCTACAGCTGCTAGAGACCATGAATATTCTAATAACTTTCTACAATAGATTATGTCACCCTTTGGACTTCACTCCCCTGCATTTACCCTTAATCCTTCTTTGTCACCGAATTTCTTCTCCTGTTTACACACTATTGAAGTCATCAGATATTTCTCCCGTTTACACATTCCCACTGGAATCAACAGAATCCCTTAAAACAGACACTTAATCATGTAGTGCTTCTTACGATCAGACAACAATATTGATTTATCTGTGGTTTTGTTCCATTCAAGCTAATTTTATATCCAGTCCTCTTTCAACACAGATATATAATATTATATCTAGGCTAATTTTATACGCAGTATTCTTTTTATTTTCAATTTATAGTTTGGGTTTCGGCTGTATTACACAATTTCACCTGAAAGATATGGTGTTGTTTCTATTTACTTCTTGATCGAAATGTGTTGTAGTACAATAACCCTCCGACACCTATTCCTTGTACAAGTTGTTGTGATTCCATTCCATTCCATTGTTACCTAGGTCATTCTCTAGAAAATTGTGATTCCATTCCATCATTGTGATTCGATTCCATTCCATTCCATTGTTACCATTGTACAAGTTGTTGTGATTCCATTCCATTGTTACCTAGACAGTGCTCGTGATAAAAAAATTATGATTCCAAGAACTAGAACTTGTGCTCGTGCTTGTACAAGTTGTTATGATTCCATTCCATTCCATTGTGACTCCTTAGCATCTGCTAACGATCCCAGAGTGATTTATCCAAGCACTAACGGCTTTGATTAATACATTTTATTTTCAGCAATTATTTCTGTAAGACACGTGTTTTTTTTTAGCAATTATTTCTGTAAGATGCATGTTTATTATTATTTTTATTTTCAGCAATTATTTCTGTAAGGCGCATGATTAATATCGTGCTTCAACGCTTCTTGTCTCTCTCATTGTTATCTCTCTTATCAGTGGCTTTCATTTCGACCCTCTTCTTGTCTCTCTCATTGTTATCAACTAAAGACTGCCAATCGCTACGGTTTCGCTCGGTTAGGTTGCTTACAACTATTGTAACATAAAACATCTAACCCTTGATTCCAACCCATCTAACCAGTTAACATATTTCACATTTTATTGCAATGGAGTACTCTTCTACGTGGGTGTTTTACCATTTTATCTATATGGGTTTTTTTTGTTTTATTGATTTCATTCACTTGAGGAGAGTGGTCACTCATAACGGTAGTCTGGTTGCCTGAGGAAACCACAGTGTTCGGTCCAGAGGAAATTGAGGTTTAGAGCTTCCAAGATCCATACGTTTGTACTTCTATAGTGTGTGTAAAGTTAAAAATGAAGCATTGGATCAATCATTCCTGAGTGGTGAATGAATAAATATCGCTGATGTGTTAATCTGTACATTGAAAGATGTATTTTTTCTATTTTTTCTATTTTTACTATTTAGAAAATTTAAAGGTGTGTATGAGTTTTACATTGTATATGTTGTATGTGATTATTTATGGGTGCATGTATGAAAATGATGGTCAAAAAAGTGACAATGGGCGGTGTGAAGGAGAGAGAGAGAGTGGGAGAGGAGGGGAGAAAAGGGAGGTAGAGAGAGTGGGAGAGGGGTAGCGAGTGA
>JASDQU010294274.1:10732-20812 GCA_032191745.1 Picea mariana | reverse complement strand
AGGGTGACCCACTACTGAGCATGATGAGCAACGTGGTCTAAGGTTGAGAGGTTCGTGGAAGATCTTCACGCAGTTGGTGGTCATCTATTAAAAGATAAGTACCAAATATGTGTTCATTGTATGTTGTGTATTTGTATTTGTATTATAATTGATGAGTAATGTTTGTATGTATATGTTGCATGTATGTGTTAATGTTTCTTTCGCATGTACATGTGTATGAGTAGAGTATTGACGTCTATTTAAATTGCATTAGATGTGTGTGTGTGTGTGTGTGTGTGTGAATATCATATTTTATCTCTATCTATTTTCATGTTAAGTTTTATATGTGAATTTTCCGCAAAGTTATTCGGTGGCATGGCTTGGTCTATTAGTTTAAGGTTGGGAACCATCACAAATTGGTATCAGAGCCGAGAATTAAAAGATACAGTTGTTAGGTAGTGTATCCCGACATAGGTAGTTGAGGGTCGGGGACATTACACCTACAAACAACCACAAAAATTTAATCATTACCTTGATATGTGTTTGGGATCCCCAACACAAAATCCATGCTCAGATCCATCCATGGGCCTGTGGCACTGGTAATGGCATATACAACCCTGTATTTTGTGAGTGTCCTTTAGCCATTTGGAAAATCCTACACTGTGTCATATACTTGGTTATATCATTTTTCATTTTCAGCTAATAATACTTATCTTCGATTAAGGCTAGCATCTTATCCTTTCCAAAATGTCCTGCCAAACCACTATTTTTAAGGTCTATGATAATATTTTTCTTCATTGAACCAATTGGAATGCATAGTCGTTTTCCTTTGAATAGGTAACCATCTTGCATAAAATATTCACTTTGATTAAGATCCATCTTCCCAACGACTGGATTCTTCAATTGTTCCACAATATCCCGAAAATCATTATCAAACGCATAAAGATCCTTTAATGCAACAAACCCAATTACTTGATTTTCCATGGTTGTCAAAAGAATAGTGCAATCTGTTATGGGTGCTACAATACTCCTAAAATTTTGAATAAATTTTCGGTAAAAGGTAGCCATCCCATGAAAACTTCTGATCTCTGTTATGCTCCTAGGACTAGGCCACTCCAAAATTGCTCTAAAATTCTCTAAATCCATTTTGAATCCTTCTGTCGAGATGACAAAACCCCGAAATACCAAACTTTGTTGTAGGAACCTACATTGCTTCAGGTTTGCATAAATTTGATATTTTCTCAATGTAATCAATACAATTTTTAAATGCTACAAGCGATCTTTTTTGTTGTTACTGAAAACTAGAATGTCATCAAAATAAACAACAACAAACTTACTAATATAAGGTCAAAGCAAAGTACTCATCAATCACATGAAATTACTAGGTGCAATGGTCAACCCAAATGACATCACCATCCATTCATATAGTCCATCCCTGGTCTTGAAGGCAGTTTTCCATTCATCCCCTTCATGAATCCAGATTTGGTGGTATCCACTTTGCAAATCAATCTTACTAAAATATTTAGCTCTAGCTAGCACATCCATCATGTCATTGAAGCACGATATAGGAAACCGATATTTGATGGTAATTTGATTGATTTCTATGCTATCTGTGCACATCTTCCAAGTATTATCCTTTTTGGGAGTCAACAATTCTTGTACAACACATGGAATCATGCTTTCTCTTACCAAACCTTTGTTTATAAGTTTCGTCACTTTCCGATTGAGATTTGCATGTTGTGTAGGACTCATTCTATAGGATTCTTGATTAGGTAAATATGATCATGGGATTAGATCAATGTGATGTTGAATATACCTCTTTGGTGGAAGACCATCAAGCAGTTCATTAGGAATAACATCAACATATTCTTCTAGTAACTTGTCCACTTCAATATAAATTGGTACATCTTCCATGGATCTGTTTTGTACTATTAATGCATAGTAGAACCCCGTTGCCTTCATTTCCTTAAAACTCTCTCTCTGACAATATATTGTCGGTTTCTCCCTCGTCCTTAAGGGGTAATAAGATGAATTTCGATCCATCCTTCCAAAAGGTGTAGGTATTATTTCATCCATCATGCATGACTTTTCTGTCATATTTCCAAGGCCTCCTCAATAATAGATGATATGCATCCATCATAATGACATCACACCATACTTCATATTTGATTGATTTCTCTACTATCTGTGCACATCTTCCAAGTATTATCCTTTTTGGGAGTCAACAATGCTTGTACAACACACGGAATCATGATTTCTCTTACCAAACCTTTCTTTATAAGTTTCATCACTTTCCAATTGAGCTTTGCATGTTGTGTAAGACTCATTCTATAGGATTCTTGATTAGGTAAATATGATCCTGGGATTAGATCAATGTGATGTTGAATATACCTCTTTGGTGGAAGACCATCAGCAGTTCATTAGGAATAAGATCAACATATTCTTCTAGTAACTTGTCCACTTCAATAGGAATTGGTACATCTTCCATGGATCTGTTTTGTACTATTAATGCATAGTAGAACCCTGTTGCCTTCATTTCCTTAAAACTCTCTCTTTGACAACATATTGTCAATTTCTCCCTCATCCTTAAGGGGTAATAAGATGACTTTCGATCCATCCTTCCAAAAGGTGTAGGTATTATTTCCTCCATCATGCATGAATTTTCTGTCATATTGCCAAAGCCTCCTCAATAATAGATGATATGCATCCATCAGAATGACATCACACCATACTTCATATTTATAAGTCTCACTGATGGAAAACTTGATCAAACTTCTTTTATTAATGGTGACTTCATTCCCCTTTTGAACCATGCAATTCTGTAAGGATGGGGATGTGTTTCACAACATATTTTCAACTAGTCTACCATCTCTTTGGAAACCATATTCTCACAACTGCCAATATCAACAATAACTTGACATACCTTTCCCCCTAAAGTGCATCTAGTTCGAAAAATATTTGTCCAAAGCCAAGAATCTTCACTGTCACTACTCTGCCTTTGCTTTTTTTGAGGAATCACCATTGTCCTCTATATCATGAGACTCCCCCCTATATGAAGCGACACTTCATAGTCAACTCCTTCTTTTTCATTCTCAGCTTGGCCCAAGTTCAAACTAGGTTGTTGTCCTTACTTCGACTCTTACATGTTATAATTTGGGCATTCAAATGCTCGATGACCATATACACCACACCTGAAACACACATAAGGTCCTCCTCTTCCACCACCGTAACCTATACCCCTCTGAAATCTTCTTCCTCATGGTTGATTCATGTTACCTTGTCGAGTATCTTCTGCTTTCTCATCTCCTTGGGATGATTCACCTCTACCATAATTAAAACCACCCCGTGAGGTAGACGATGTACCCGTCCTTGCTCCTTTATTCCTTTGAGAAAATTGTCGATTTTTCTTTTCCTCGACCTTGAAGGATAATTGGTATGCCTCTTCCACGCTATGAACCCTATGCATGCTCAGTTCATCTTGAATAGAAAATTTTAAGCAATTCACATACCTTGCAGCCAGTTTCTCATCAGTTTCCTAGTTTGTGAGTTCCTCCGCGGTGGACATGTTTTTCTTCAAGTTCTGAAATCTACGAAAAAGGGTCCGGACATAGTCCAGAGGAAAAACAATTTCTTGCAATATTTTTTCCATATTACTCCAGTATCTAATTTTGTCTTTTCCTTTTTTTGCTATGTCTTTCTGCACATGATTCCACCAAATCATGGCATGACCCTTCAACTTGGTGTATGAAAATTTCACTTTCTTTTCCTCTAGAATAGTCTATCATTCAAAAACTATTTCCATGGCATTCAACCAATCTATTAACTCCTCTAGTTTAAGATTCCTTGCATATTCTGAAACTTCTATCTTGATCCTATCATTTCTCCCTTCTAGATCCCTGAGCATCCTTTCTTCAAAACTCATGCACTCTAATTGTTCTTCTTCATGTTCTGTATGTTGATATGCATCTCCTTAGATTGTCCCCTCATCATACATTTCTCTTTGTATTATTCTCTAACTAGCCAAATGTTTGTAAGATCTTCTACTTGCCTCTGGAGGTTTTGCATATATCTGTGCATTTGAGCAAGATACCATGCTCTTCCTCCTCCTCTCCCAACCATCTTCCTACTCTAATGCCAGATGATGTAACCAATAAATTTGGATTTATTCACAAGATCTAAAAACCATGCAAACACATGAGAATGGAAAATAACTGTCTTTTATTCTTTCTCCTTACTAATTATTACAATGGAAGTTCAACCCCTTATAACTACCATATGAGATTTTTGAAAATAACTAATTTTAGAAAATTCTTGTATGACTATCAAACTGATCAACAACTAAAAGCTAACTAGAGAGACACTATTTGTCAACTCGCTTTTCTGATGAAATTCATAAACTAAGAGATAACTTATAATTAAAAATTTAAAAATTCCCATAAAAACACTAAAACCCCAATTTGAGGCCTTATATAAAAGAGACACGAGAGTGAACTCTTTAAGACAACTCCTTGTAAAATTTCAGCCCAAATGGATAACCGAGTCAAAAGTTATGACCTTCGAAAAATCCCTACATCAGATCTACACTTGGTAGACACATTGAAAGGGTATTGTTAGTACTATATTTGTTCTCACCATTAAATGAAGGTTTGATGAAGTGGTCAGTCCGAGATCAGATGAGTTAGTGGCAGAAGGGCGAGCTTCAAGAGTCTTTGAGCTAAAAATTCCAAATTTTCCAAAGGCAGAAAGAAGAAACAACAATAAAATCCATGTTTTTTCATGTCTAAGGCAAGTTTTAAGCCCTCAATAGGTGGGTCAAATGGTGCCAAAAGAACTTAAGCGCTAACATCCCAAGAGATTATAATGAGACCATGGCCTAAGACCCTAGCGCCGACATTTTAGGACTTTTCAGACACCTAAAGATCGATGACTTAGATTGCATCGTGCCCAACCTTTTACAATCAATGGTCCAAATCTTCTCCCAGGTATCAAATCCTCCCGGTCAGGTGTCATGTCAACGCGCTGACGAAGCATTGTCAGGGCCAATCATTGATTTCCACGTGGTCAGGTGGAATCCATCACATACATAGGCCAACACCTCGAAATTGGGTAACACGTGTCATGTTGCTCTACGACATCAATGCCAACGTGGACCAGTATAAGGCTGCCATGTGTCCAGGGTGACGTCAGCACGAAAACAGTTTCCTTAGCCTATGATGCAGGAGCACTGTCATCAACATTCAACGAGGCCAAGTGGAGGACAACTCAACATCCATCGCACACATTCAAAATGTTTTGAATCCCAAGGGGAGCATGTCATTTTACTATTTTGAAATTATTGAAATTAAAGTCCCTTTAATGGTTTGAGGCTTGAGCCATTGTGTGAGATTGCAGGAGATTGTAATCGCCTTAATTAGTTGTAGGATTGTACAAATATTGGGCATCGACTCATATCTGGGTTGTAATTATCCATTTATTTAAATAAGACTTAATGGTAGAATGATTTAATTATGATGTGAAAGCATTAGAGTAGTCAGAAGGAAGGCTCGAGAAGCCCCTCCATGTATAAATGTATGAAATCTATGCCCAAAAGAGGTTGTTGAATTTTATTTTCTATTTTGTTGAAGAAGAGAAGTTGAGAGCTGTAAGAAATCTTTGTAAATGTTGTGTTGAAGTAATATAATAGAGGAGGATTTCTTTCAAACTCTGAGTTTGCATATCTATGAGCTAATCGGGTAATGTTGTGCTATTTTCTTTCTGTGTTTTATATTCATGTGTTTGCATTTTATGATTGAACGAATGAACCTGTAATGTTCTATAAGTTTCAATTGTTTCCTTTCTGAAACACTGGTGCAAGGAGTGCACAGTGGCCACACGAGGAGTGTGAAGGTAGAGTCGCTTCAGACTCATTTTCTTAGGAGAGATAATGTGAAACTTCGAAGAAGTGAGTGCAAGGAGTGCACACATACTCAGTGGAGTATAAAATCTCGAGGAGGCCCATGCAAGGCATGCACAGGGCTGACACTTAGTCAAGTGTTGAAATATTCTTAAGGGGGATGAGTGCAAGGAGTGTGATGGAAGATTTTCCAAAAATTTTCAAGCCTTAAGTTTGTAGGAGTAACGCAAGGAGTGTGTTGAAGGTCTGAATCACTTCGAGTGATAAAGCTCAGGACAAATAGTTGGTAAAATTATTTGGGGGAAGGAAACCCTTTTGTTTAGAGGACGAGTGGACGAGCTCCATTCAGAGGGAATAAAGATCTTTCGTGACCGTCAGATCTGGAGAAGGTGCGCGGGTGATAACCCTTGAAGTCCTTCGGACTTCGCAAGTTCAAAAGTTTTGGGGTAAGTGTTGCAGAGGAGACGTATTTCCCGAAATCCTGGAATATGAAATTGATCTAGACCGTCCATTGGAAATAACCCATGTCTGTTGATAAAGCGTGGTCTAGAAGTCCGACTATCCGGCAAATTTGAGGTGTTGAGGTGAGAGCACAAGAATTTCCCGAAGCTCTGAAGGCCGGAGAAAATCTTGGGCGTTGATTCCAGGTGCATGTGGCAACAAATCTTAGAGTCCGGAGATCTAGAACTCCAGAGGAAATTGGGTGAAAGCTATTTTGGGTCGAAAACTCCCGAAGGCCAGATTATATCTCGATCGTCAATTGAGAGGAACACGTGGATAGCAGATCCAACACTTCTCCCATTTGGTGTTCGACGATTTTGGAATGTGATATTTTGAAGACCCCCAAAGGCCTGAAGCTCGAAGTGGATCTAGACCTCCCAATCGTAAGGACGTGTGGACCCTTGATTGAGACCCTTTCACGAATAACATACCTTTGTGGTCCATGGACAGAAGGTCAAGTTTTTAGCAGAGGTGGAACTTTATTTTTCGACGGGGATCCCTTCAGAGGTTTTGAGCTGGATGATTAGCCTCGTATGGTAAGGGGAGTGTTTGTGTTGGATATTTCATGACACCATTGCTTGGTTGCAAAACCAATGAATACCAGATCGATCAGTTTGTCAGTGATTTATTCTTTGTTGACGTAAATTGTGTGTGCTATGGTGGTCTAAATCTATGGGTCGTTGGGGATGTAGCATATATTGGCGGCACACCTAGGAGTAGTGGAGAGGGTTTTGGAGGGAGATATGCTTGCTTGGGCATGGTTGATACGCTCAAGCATGATAGCACAATTGGACCAATGCTCTATGACACAGTAGGGGGGATTTACGTTTGGATTAGTTATGTGTAGATTTTTCTTAGAGAGAGTTGTACTATTGCGCCCAGTGGTGATATTGGATCAACCACCTATTAGAGAATCACAGTTGATGCGGTGGGAGCACATATTGGCTCTCCATGGCGACAGGGAGGCAAGCCACTACTTTTTGACGGAATTTGAGCGACACTGGAGGAAGTTGCCTCAGATTATATTAGAGTTTCCATACTCGGGTATGGACTTTCAACAGGATCCCGAAATGGTCCAAGCTCATGGGAAGGTTTTGAACCGACGAGGTGAGATTTGTTGTTATGCCTTTGTATTTTGATGTTTTTTTTCATTTTTATGACGAGGAATGATGGGTCTCATATGCATTTGTGTTTGTATATGTTGGACCAGGAGGTCGCGAGGCAGACTTACCTGGGTTGAGGCATGAGATGTTGAGGAGGAGGTGTGGTCTAGGAGACACCATCGTTGATATGACCCTGGGGTAGGGACAACCCATACCTCTGTTAGAATATAATGGAGGTGATTGTTTTACCATTGACAATATCTCTATTGTCACCCAACCATAGGTCGAAGCCACCCTCCGAGCACCTTAAGCTTGACAGAGAATCACTCCGGAAGTAAACCCTAGGCTAGATAGCCAAACAAAGGCTAGCACACCTTTCCCCAAGGATATCTCACCAACAAGAGCTGATCAGATAGTCCAAACCCTAACCAAGAGATAGTCCAAGCCAAACATGATCCGCTAGCTGCAACAGCGGCAATGGCAGCTCTCCTCTAAACCTACGCACAAACTGGGCACTGCAGTGCGCACAAGTGTTGCTCTGCAATTCTGAGACTGCCTGCCAGAATGAAGATTGGCCTCCTATATTTATAGTAATTCTGGCTAACTACCTGGGCTGACTTCTCATTCTGGGTATCTATCTGTTTAGTATATATTATTTCTTCTGGCCGACTTCTTCTTCTCTTGGAGGCTAATAACCTAATACAAGTTATTTTTTTGAGCCAAAAAGTCTTCTAGGGTTATTAGCCAACTCATTAGGGTTTCTTCTTGCTTCTCGGAATATCCTATTCTCGTCAAGTCTACACGTGGAGGTAAATACCTCTCGCAACTACCATAATATCAACACTCACTCCTAGATATGGAGGTATTACAGATAATGGTCTTGAGCACAAACATACCATTCACCCGGTAGCATCAATATAGTTTTATAGACTGTCTCATGACTATGTCATGAGCACTATTAGTGTCATCAACTGCATCATCTCTCGAAACCATACTCTATCTGAGTAATTAGACATGATACTCACTCCACAGAGTGATACAAGATCCATTCTTCTAATCTATAAGAGTAAATGTTATGAACCATTCTCTGTCTGGGAAATCTCTGTTCATCATTCATCTAGCTGATAATTATTTTCAACACTATTGATAGTCTTCAAGGCAATCAGAACAATATCATTCAATAGAACACAATTGTGTCTATCCATAGTAGTACACAACTACCATCCAGTGGTACACTACCACACCAAGTACCACACAGATACTTGATCAAACAGTGGAACACATCCACCATAGTAGTATACATCTATTGTCTAGAGACATACATTCTTCATAACAATCATATGATATCAACCTGCACAGAAACAATGTTATGATATAATCTGAATCATCTGGGCCATTCTTCCACTCACATCTGTGAGATCTTGGAAGAGAATCTGCCCTCAGAAGGTAAAACATCAATGATGAGCTATCTGGACTATTCTTCTCAAGCAAGGAAGAAAAATTGTCCTGATTTTTGAGCCTGGACCATTCCCCACCCTGGGCCATTCCTCTGACACTAAACAAAGTGTANGTATGTCCTGCACCAACCTCCAAAATGGACCATTCCTCATGTTAACCACAATGAGAAATCGTTGTTCGGCGAGGCGGGCCAATCTTCTTGAGTAACCCTCAAGAAGAGAGACTTCCCTAGACCACTCCCCATGTTAACCACAATGGGAAGTCATTGTCTATGGTACATCAGCAATCTGGACCATTTTCCGAACTGGAAAATGTATATCCGTTAGAAATCTCAATCCACTTTCCGAACCAATCCTCCATAGGATTTCCATGAAGATACTTTGATTTTATGACTCTTCCCTGAAGAAATTTGTTGTGTGTGAGCCTCCACAAACTCTTGCCTACCAGAGATTGAGCAAACAAGTTTATATTCTTAAATCCCCATCCTCCTAACTCCTTATGAAGGGAAACATGAATCCATTTAACAATAGGGATGCCACTTGACTTATGAGCCCCTAATAAAAAGAACTAGAAGCTCACATTTCGAATTTTGGAAACAAATCCTTTGGAAATGGAAACAATCAAGGTCCAGTAAATTGGAGTACTCTCGAGTACCGATTTCAAAATCACTAGTCTCCCTCCCCTTGACAAAAATATATTGACCCACAATGGCACCCTTTCCTCCACATTTTTAATCAACAAATTCCATTTAGTGAAATGATAGGAGTCAATATTGAGAGAAAATCCAAGGTACTAAAGACCATTATCCATATATTTCCTATGAAAGTGGAGAAGGTTCCTAATTTGGAGAGAATATTGAGTTGATACATTATATGTTATCAGGAAAAATTTAGTCTCATTGATCTACATTCTAGTTTCCTTTCAATACAGGTCCAACACACATTTGAGCACATACATGTCTCTCAAGGATCCATGAGTAAATCATAACACATCATCGACAAAGAGAATATGAGAGATGTGTTGAAATAATGTAACTGCGAAGAGCATTCTTATTATTTTGTTATTTGATTAAATCCCCATTGTGGATTAATCATGTCATTATTATTATTTTTATTGTTAGGTTAATCCCCATTGAGGATTAACTAA
>JASDQU010294274.1:0-10632 GCA_032191745.1 Picea mariana | reverse complement strand
CATCTCTTGGAAGAGGATTTTCTGTATTGGTTGAGTTATCTCTTGAACTCTAGACAAGCTATTTATGATAAGGAAGTTTTTGCTGGGTTTTCTTCCCCTAGAGGGTTTCCCAGGATAAATGCTGTGTCTATTGTGGATGTGTATTTCTCAATGATCTTGTGGTTATTATGCTCTTATCTTTATGAAATGCAAAGAACTATAATATCAGCGTAAAACATTAACAAGATGGATTCACGATTGGAGACCCTAAATGTTGAGAGAGTCCTAGTCCTACATGATTATGATATCATCTTACTAAGAGATTATGCCCCTATAAGAAAGATAAAAAGGGATAGAGGGCACCTCTATCCCAATCCGTGGGAATCTTTGAAGAATCTAGATGGGGATCCATTAATGAGGACGACGAATGATACCAACTGGATACAACCCATGATCCAATTTACTACAGAAATCTCCATTCCCAATTGTAATAACACCAAACAAGGGAAAGTCTAACTAACATGATCATAGGATTTTGAAAGGTCCATTTTTAGGACTGCAATCTCCAGGTTTAAGATTTTAATGGAATGGAGGGACTACTGAGTAACTGCTATGATGTCATGGATTTTCTTGTGTTGTAGAAAATTAAATTTATCTTCAGACATGAGATCGTTGAGAAGAGACTTTAATCTTATGGATACAACATTAGCCTCAATTTTATAGATTACGTTGCAACACAAAATCGAGAAATATTCCCCAAAAGATGTGCTAGCTTGCTTCTTTGGGATTAGATCTATGAACGTGGCATTGAAGGAGCTAAGCATTTTTCCAGACCTATGGGACTCTCTAACCACCTGTAGTAAATCTTCCTTGATCAGGTCATAAAATCCAACAAAAAATTCAACAAAGGCCATCTGGCCCATGGCTCTTTCCTCTCTGCATGGAGAAGAGAGTATCATGTACTTCAGATTTAGAGACCTCCTCTGTCAGGGAGTGGTTCTTTTCCTCCATGAAGATAGGGTGAAATTTGTGTATCACCTCCAAAATTTCTTGAATCGAACACCTTGTCGGTTCCTAGAATTGATTGTGGAAATGTCGAACCCTCTCTTCATATTTGTCTCTGAAGGAATGGACCAAAGAACCATATTCCACTTCAATTTACCATATAGCATTAATGTTTTTGCAATAATTCATGAATTGATGGAAAAACATTGTGTTGTTATCCCTCTCCTTGATCCAAGTGGGCCTACTTTTAAGGTGCCATAATTGTTCTTCTTTTTCAAGAAGAGAATGTCAGAAAGCTTCAAGGGAATGTAGTTGATCAAGCTAGGGACTTGATATAGGATTGCGGGAAAGTTCCTTGTACAACTGGGAGATATTTCTTTCTGTCTCCTCCAACTAGGATTGTGACTTTCTTTTGTATATTTTCAGCCACCTCTTTGTAGCCTCCTTAACCCTTTCTAGGTTTTCACCGAATTGGTGCATAAGGGGGAGAGAATCACTAGAAGAAATATGGACCCAATTTGCTTCTATTGTTGCACAATAGTCACTTTCCTCCAACAATACATGGTTCAATTTTAAAGGGGCCTCTAGGGTCTGTTGAAATATTGTGTAACTGCAAAGAATATTCTATTTGTTATTGATCTATTATTCATTAGATCAATCCCCTTTTGTGGATTGATCATGTCGGGCTTTGTAATTGACCAAATACCCTTTTACAGATTGGCCAAATCCTAATTGTAATATGCAAATTAAGAAGTCGGCCCCCAGGAAAATTAAAGTGGTTCTAACCACCCAGGAAGACAAGTCAGCCCTGCCAATGAATAGACACCTCCTTTCAGTGCTTGCCAGTTTGTATAAATAAAGGAAGCCAACCACTCATTTGTACACACACTTAACTCACTCATCTAGTGCGCAAGTATTGAAGGAAGCTGCAGCTACCAGTTGCAGGAAGAAGGAAGAGAAAGAGGTGTATTGCTTGGGAGAGTACATTCTCTAGTGTTTGGTTTATTGTCTTGGCATTGGATTCTCTAGTCTATCATCATGGTGGTTTGTCTCTCGTATAGAGAGAGTTATTCTGAAACTGTACTTGGTTATTGAATCTATATTAAAGAAGTTTTGCTGGGTTTTCTTGCCCTTGAGGGTTTCCCAGGATAAATGCTTGTGTACTCTTGTGATTTTGTTTCTCTTAGTGTTCCTATATATGCTATGATTATCTAGTAAATCGAGAGAAACCTAATAATAGCTTAAACTTTAACAGGGTCTTCCCTCCTTCCTCAATCTTAAAGAAGATAGGAAAATGGTTGGAAACACCACTTGCAAAGACACAAGTCTTCATCATTAACCCATAGTTCATTAATTTTTCAAATACTAAAAATTTATCCAGTCTTTTATAAACCACTTCATCATTTGTTCTAAAATTCCTCCACGTGGGCTCCAATTTAACTATCTCAAGGTCGAGGAGGTGATTCTTCTCAAGGAAAGAGGAAAAAAACCACTTTGTGGATCCCAACAAGGGTTTTCCCCCTCAACCTCTCTTAAAGATAAAGTAAATTCAAGTCCCCTCCCAACAAGATAAGGGTGTCATCCAGAGCACAAGAAGATACCAGGGATTCCCAAAAATGAATCATTTATGCATAGGGGCCATAGACGTTTAAAACATTGATGGAAAGTTTGAAGTCTTTAAAATCCATCTTCACCAAGACCGCATATTGAAAAGAGGAAGTGGATAAGGCCTTTACATATGGGATTCAAACCATAAGTAGGCCTCCTAACTAATCGACAATGTCAATTATGATAAAGGACTACTTTTTTAACCACTTTTCCAAAACAACTATGGCTTTGGAACCTTCGCCCATGGTTTCTTAGACTTTGGAAGAGCCTTTTGAGGGCTAGTTTCTTACGAGTTCCCCCGAACCCTCTAGCATTGAATGAGATAATGATCATGGAGGGGTGTTTCTTATGGATTTCCCTTCTCTAAGGGCCCTAGAAATGGTTTTCTGATTGCCTCTATAGATGTCAAGAAAAACTTTTTTATAAGATTTGCAGAGGAAGGACTTATGCCCCACTGGATTGGTTTGGGTAGGGTACAGGGATAAACCTTCAAAGGAGGACGTATATTCCTTGAGATTTGTAACATTTTTTAGGAGGATGCTTCTTTATCAATAAAGGAGGCACCAGATTCCTAGACATCTAGAACTAAGGCACCATCCGACATGAAAGGCTTGGACTGGGGAGGAAGCTCCAGGGGAAATGGGAAAGGAGAAATAGGTGAAGGGGGAGGAGGGGGGACATTTGAGGGAATGGGAGGAGGGGGAAGCCCTTCCTTAGGCCCCAAAGAGGAAACACGGAAGATAAAATCCACAGGGGGGATGAATGATTCATGGAAAAAGAAACAAAGGGGAGAAAAATCTAGAGGAGACTTACCGGAAGAGGCATGAGGGGAGGAATTCACTTCCAGAGGCCAAGTATTGGCGAGGTCCTCATAATCGTGGTCCAAGTGCAAGTCAATTGCACCAGAAGATGCTCTGATATCCAACTGAGACTTTGAAAAATATTTCTCCATACCTTTGACTTCTTGCTTAAAGGAGGAGCAGACCTTATGCACTGAGCCTGAATATGACCCATTTCATGGAATACGAATTAGCAGAAGGGAAGTCACTAGTATTCCACCTTATGTTTCCATAGAAAATCTCTAAACACTAGATCCAATTCACCTATTATCCCATCTCTTAGGTCCACCTCGATTTGGATCCATGCCCACCTTATGTCAAATTTTGATTCCCATCTTGGATCCATGTATACAAAAGTTCCCAACTTGTTGTCAATAGCTTATAGGGATTCTTTGTTCCAAAATACCAATGGGAGACCTGGTAGAATGGCCCAAACTTTAACTTTTTCCACTAGAGCTATGGAGGGGTCAAAATACAAAACCCATTTGTGGAGGATTAAACCCAAAGGGTGCCAACTCCAATTTCTTACGCATATTTCTTCACATTCTTTCTCAAAATGAAATATAAAATACAACCAGTCTTGGACTAGGATATGAAACGTTGGCATGTAGCCAAGCACTAGACACTAGTTGATCTCCAACCATTTGGAAAGGCCTTATGCCTTTATTGCCTTCCTGTAGAAGTGACCCACCAAGGTCTTCCCCACAAACTTGGAGAGATTGGATATCGTGATGTCTTTACCCACCACCGTTTCCACCTTGTCATGTCAAGATCGCACGCACTTCCTATTTTTCCCCTTTCGAAACACCTAGAAGGGGTTTGGAATTATCTGCTTCCTTTGTATGGATTGGCACAGGATCCAAAGCTTCCCGAGTAGAATGCATAACAATAGAAGATGAATACCAAGGAGAAGGGGCATCATGATGTGGGGAATTGAGACAATATGTTGCATTAAAATCTCTCCCATGCCCCAATATCTTCGAAATTGTGCCAAGATAAGAGGAAATATATCCCCTGCGCGTCCTGGCGGAAAAGAGACCTTGAGGACAAAATGCCAACATAAATTTGATAAGCTTTAAAATCATCTTTCACTAGATTCCATCCTAAAATTAAACCCCTTGAAAGTCCATTTGAATCAACCTCCACATAATCCCAATTGGGACAACACTTCATGAATAAATCTTTTACTTTTTCACTATCCACCATTGTTTCCTGAAAGAAAATGATATTTTCCTGAAAGAAAATGATATCAGGGCTAACAGAATGAATTAACCTTTTTAGGCTTATCAATTTTGGGGCAGCCCCAACCCCACACAAGTTTAAGGAGAAAATTATCATTTAAATCCTCCATCAACGATATTCTGAGCTCTAGGTGCCCTTGGGGAAAGAGTAGGAACAATTTGAAGTAAATCAAAAGAAGGGTTGAAGGGTGCTAAACCTCCCTCAACAACACCTAAATCATTTTTGGAGACTTTCTTCATGGGCCTCTTCCTAATTGTAACATTGGATCTATCACAAATGTTTTTTGAAGCCTCCACAGAATTATATACTTGAAGATGGGTTTTCGATAATATTTCTTTGTAAGAAGGAGAAGAATCCAAACAATATTCCTTCTTACCCTGAGAACCAACATCACACAAAACTTTATCTACTCTTTGTCCATCAGAAATAGTATCGTAAATATTTTTCTCTTTTATTTCACAAACCAACTCTTTTTCAAACCCAGAGGAATACCCCCCTACAACCTCAACAACATCTTTATGACAAAAATTTCCGTCATTTAGACCAGCAACTGGGAAAACCCTAGGAAGGTCTTGACTATCTATATGTGTAATATTCAAACCCTCATCAGACATATGAAACCCGATAGAGGATATTACAAAGCCAATCAAACTTTTAATTTTTTATGGTCCCTATAAAGATAAAGCTTATTTCTAGAATCCATTAGAAGGTAGTGGTTTCTTAAGGGATGATAACTTAATTATAGGAGGTGATATAAATATTACTTATTATTCTAGGGAGATTTGGGGGGATCATGCAAGGCGAGATCCATTGGCTTCTTTTTTCTCCTCTTTGTTTGCTACAATAGGTCTAGTGGATATTGTTCCATGTTCAATCAGTCCAACTTGGAGGAATGGATGTTCTGGTTATGATGGTATATCAAAGAGACATGACAGGTTTCTTATGAGTGAAACTTTGTTGGGGAGTCTGAACAGATGTAGGTCTTGGGTTATTAACTCTGTGTTGACATATCATAATCATGTCTACCTTCAATTTGATGAACAAAAGAATTTGAATCATTATCCCTTTAAATTCAATCATGCGTGGTTGTTGGAGGATGATTATAAAGTACTGGTGAGGACAACGTGGAAGACTATGGAAACTTGGCAGGATTCTTCAGCTATGAAATTGATGGTGACAAAACTCAAGAAGTTGAAAGAAGTAGTGGTTGTATGAAATAAAGAGAAAAGAAAGAAGCTTCAAGAAGATTTATGGGATTTGACCAGAAATTGGAAGAAGTCTTCATAAGGTGTCCTTCTCAAATTCTTATCGCAGAGGAAAAGGATTTGCTAATATCATATGAAAAGAGGACATTTGAGATTCTTAAGTTTGAAGAAGAAGCTTGGTGATTTAAAAGAAGAGTTGTATGGTTAAAAAGTGGTGATAGGAATACAAAAAATTTCATAACTTTTCAAAACATCGAAGGAAAATCAATATTATTTGGGACATACAGAATTTGGAAGGAAACATACAGTCTACACAGGTCGATATTGGGGTAGCAACTTATAACTATTTTAAAAAGCTCTATAAGGGAAAGGAAAAGGAAGATACCCTTAAACAAATACAAGTGATTAAAAAAGTCCCAATAATTTTCTCTGATGAGGAAAGTAATGAATTGGGGAGGTGGGTCACCTTACAAGAGGTTGAAAAAATTGTTGAGCAGATGTCTAAGGATAAAATTCCAGGTCCAGATGGTTGGACCCAGGATTTTTTGCATCATTTTTTTTATATTATGGGAAGAGACTTGCTGGAAGCATTTGAGGAATCAAGGGTTATTGGTAAGGTTTGTGGTTCTTTGAATGCTACTTTTGTAGCTCTTATTCCAAAAGAATCCAAACCGGTTTCTTTCAATGATTTTAAACCTATTGCTTTATGTAACTTTGTATACAAAGTTATTTCAAAAATCATAGCTTTCAAGTTAAAAGATAAATTGGCCTCTTGTTTATCAGAGGAACAATTTGGTTTCTTGAAGGATAGAATTATTTTTTATGCAGTAGGTATTGCTCATGAATGCTTGCATTCAACAAAGTCGAAAAGGATGAAATCACAAGTTTTGAAGCTGGATTTAAGGAAAGATTTTGATTCTGTCCATTGGAATTTTATGAGGATGATGTTGGTTCAAATTGGACTTAAATGGGAGGTGGGTCAGTGGATAATGGGGTGTGTCATAAGTGATAATTTTTTTGTTCTGGTAAATTGTTCTTCGATAGAGTTTTTTAAAAGTTACAGGGGTTTAAGACAAGGTTGTTTGCTTTCCCCTTTGTTGTTCCTTCTGGTGGTGGAGGTATTTAGCAGGATGGTGAAGAAGGATTGCACAGAAGGGAAGTTCACAAGTATCAAGGTTGCAAAAGGTCTAGCTATAACTCACTTGTTCTTTGTTGATGATATTTTAATACTAGGGATTGGTTCCTTTGAGGAGTGGTCCGAGCTTAAATATATTTTAACTGTTTTCTGTCAAGATTCAGGGATGGAGGTAAAGTGTAAAAAATATTCCTTTCTTTTTAACAATATTGATGAGGAGAAGTTACTTTAGATTAAACAAATTTATGGAATCCCTTTATTCATTATGGATTGTGGATTGAAATACTTAGGGTTCCATTTGAAAGCAAATGATTATAAGGTTTCAGACTGGTTTTGGATTCTTCAGAAGATTGAGAAGCGTATTGGACATTGGACATATAGATGGATTTCAATGGGCAGTAGATTGGTTTTATTAAATTTCATCCTTCAAAATCTACCGATATATTGGTTCTCTTTAGCTAAGGTTCCTAATAAAATTATGTCTAGAATCTGGGGTCTATTCTCCAATTTCCTTTGGAAAGGAGCCAGGAAACCCTCGAGGTTTCATCTAGCCAACTGGGACTTGATCTATAGGCATAAATCTTTTGGGGGTGGGGTATTCAAAATATTCATTGGTTTGCACAATATTTAGCAGTTAAATCCTTCTGGAGGGATTTGTTTGGTTTAGGCTTATGGAGCAAAGCTATTAATAAGAAATACCTTAAGGGTTCAGATGTGGTCTTTTGGTTTCGTTTGGAGAACTACAATTTCTATGTAGCTTCAAACTTATGGAGGAATTTTTTTAATCCATTGCCACTATTGAAAAAGTGGCTTGTGTGGTCTGTTGGTAATGGATCTCAGGTTTTGGTAGGTCATGACCCTTTTGTTGGTTTTGGTTCATATTACGAACTCTCGAATGCTCTCATTCTACATTTAAAGCCTCTACAAGTATTTTCACTTGCTCATATTGGTCATGGATCTTATTTAAATGGATCTGGATCTTGGGATTGGTTAGGTCCTGTAGATCTTGGTCTTGATGGAGATTTGGAAACAAAGTGGAATTCCTATTTAACGATGTTGATATGTAGTGGGATATCTCTCAGCAATGAATAGGATTTGGTTGTTTGTACATGGAATCAGTCAAATGGAGCCATAACAACAAAATCGACTTACAATGCTTTGGTTGATCAGAAATTGGAGGTGGAACCTGACTGGTGGTTTCATGGGCTATGGAAATTATAGGCTCCTATCAAATTCATTCTCTTCATGTGGTTATATTTACATGATTGTATTATGATATGTGAGGATTTCAGACGTAGAGGGAGAATCAGACCTTCTGTTTGTAGTTTGTGTTTACAAGATGAAGAGACCACACAACATTTGATGGTCACTTGTGAGATTACACAACAAATCTAGAAAGAGGTATGTGGACTCTTGAAAATAAATGGTCACTGGAATTTTTCACCATTGAAGGATAACTTAATGAACTAGTTTCTAGCTTTTCCAAATCATAAGATGGTTCCTCTCTTTTTTTTATGGGGAATTTGGTGGTATTTAAATAAGATTTTTTTAGAATTGTCCATGAAATGAATTTGAACTTTGTTTAAGGATTGTGAAGGTTGTAAAGGGGATGCCTTGTTCCTCCGAGGGGGACATTTTTTATTATATCTTGAACCCGATCTATTTTGGAGATAGGTCGATAGCCTTCTTTGATGGAGTTGCCGTTGGAGGAGACTGTGGTACTGGAGTTTTTCTCAAGTTGAGTGGGGTACATTCTTTTAAGGTTCATCTTGTTGTTGGTTCAGGTACAAATGTTAAATCAGAATTGCTTGGGTTGTGGAGTCTCTTGACCTTTGCGTTGAGAAAACAAATTCTTGAATTAATGGTGGTAGGAGACTCAAAAGTCATACTTGACTGGTTTGATCGGAAGTCACAATTGAATGCTTTAAATCTTCAGCATTGGATGAGGAAGATATTGGAAATCAAAAAAAAAATTGTTTGGGTCCAGTGTTTTCATGTGCACAAACAGTTCAATGCTATGGAATATTCTTTGTCAAAGTTTACTCTTGGTTTCCCAGTTGGATGGTTGAGTTATGAAGAAGTCGTTGAAGATTCAATTGTCAACTATGGATCCTTTTTCATTTTTTGATCTCTCATCTTGAGACTTTTCATCTCAACAAGAGGACTTTGATATTTGTTTATGGATTTAGAATATTTAGTTTTGTTTTGGAGATCATAATATTTTGGATCTCTATGTTATTTCTGACAAAAACATATGTTATTTTGGTATAGGATGTTTGGATAGCAGCATATTATTAGAGATAGACAAAAGTAGTCATGTCTTTTGACTTTTCAAGTCATCTTTTGATTCTCAATGAAGAGCAAAAAAAACTTTTTTTTCTCAAATAAAAAAACAAAAAGGAGACCTCGAGGACCAAAGGGGAAAGTGCCCACGTAGACTTTCTCCTGAGCTCAAAATGCTCGAACTTTATGAGGTTTGTCCTCATAATATACAATTTCGTTGTTATGTACCTCCATTCATACACTCATTTTAACACCTAGACAAGGACTATATGAAAGACAATCTCCGAAAAAAATACGATATGTCTGCTCCGAACAGATCAAGCCCTCCACTCTTGAGAAACCGCTCCGCAAACCACCATCCTGTAACAGAAACAAGAAACCGAAACCGGAAAAAAGATAACCTCAACATGAATTAAGTTGTAATTTAATAATCTCAATAGAATTTTGTTAAAATATTTAATTGATCGTTGGTTTAGAGAGTGTATGAAGAATTTTTATGCAAGGAGGAATCGTATTTTATAATGTAGGCTAAATAGGATACAATTTGAATATTTTTTAGATCTTGTATAAAATTTAGTTAAAAATTCAAAAGAGTTGTTCGAATTGTATATATTAGTGGTTGAGATTGCACAATTTGAGTGCAATAAGGGTTTTTGAAGGCGTTGAATCCATTATTCATTCAAAAATGCAATTTCAACAACGAAATATTGAAATTTGACCAAAAATTATGTTCTCGGATTCTAGTGATGGTCATTGGAAAATTTTCAAATCATATAATGTTTAGACTTCTCCTTATTCTATTGATTCATGTCTTATAAGAGTAAAGCACTTATCACATCATTGACACAAAATTTATGTTCAACATTTGTTATAATTATTGGATAATGAAAACTTGTGACTATATGTTGATGAAAAAATTGAATAATTGTGATCATAAAATAATAGTTAACTCGTTCATCTTCTATCCACTTGATCAAAAAATTGGCTAAGGCGTAAGTTAATAAGTGGACAATTCTAATTATTTTTCCATGAAATTTTTCACTCAAATTTGACAAGAATTTTTTTGAAATTCATAGTTCCACTTGATTGATGGGAACTTTGACCATGGAGCTTTGTCTTTGAGGGATTTGGCCCTTTTTAAGATGAACCGGATCATTAAAATTTTGAAAAAATAAGTAACTCAAGGTGGAGCTTTGCCTTGTTAGAGAAAAACCCTTCCACTTCTTAACTCACTTCATGGTGATATATACCTTGCTCAAATTCTCTTTTCTTATTAGATAATGAATTTCAAGTAGAATGTCATACTAATATTGATTGGTCAATGTTCAACTTTAAA
>JASDQU010294272.1:0-14492 GCA_032191745.1 Picea mariana | reverse complement strand
CTAGCACAAGTATAAATACACCTCAAGAGTCTCTCAATTGAGCACACACACTCACATTGAATATATATATTATGGATGGTATGGTCTATCTTTTAGTAAATATATTAGTGAATCTAAGGTTGAATCTGGAGTCATTTTTTTGAGGCAGCAAAGGAGTCTGAAAGGCTGAAAGTTTCAGAGTTGCAGAAAACTAGAAACTCTAGTTTTATAAGGTTGTACACAGACTACAAGAGGATAGGTCGCATACACACGTAGGCTGCAAGAAGATAGGTCGTGTACATACACAAGTTGCAGGAAGACAGGTCATGTACCTGAGTTAAAACTTTGAAAAAGGATGTACGGATGAGTTTCAACAGGGTTTGATGGTACAACACAGTTTTTACAAGATATGAGATGGTTTCCTTTAGGTTTTCATGAGTAAAGGTATGTCATTTATGCATTTTTTTGAGTCTTGTATCTTGGATGATATGGCACATTCTTAAGGCATGTCTTGGAGGCCCTTGATGGTACATGGTTGAGGTGATATTGTTACATGCTTGAGACAGACTCATGGTACTTGGTATATGGTTGTTATGGTTCATTGTTAGGGGCACATATTTGTGATATTGGCATATACTTGAGGCTTATCTTTATTATATTGTGATATGGTACATGGCATGATTGAGTGTGATATGGTATATGGTTGAGAAACTTTTTATGGTACATGTTGATTGAGGTCTACCTATTGAGATACATTGTTGGTACATATATTGGATGCATTGGCACATGGTTTATTGTAGTTGATTGAGGCATATCATGAGTGATATGACACTTGTTTGAGGTACATGGTTGGCATGTTGTATGGTTTATGATGTTATTGGTATTGGTACATTGATAGAGACACTTTTTGGTGATATTGATATATGCTTGGTACACATTCTTGGAATATGGTTGAGGTACTTCATTGATGATACCTTATGGTATATGGTATGGTGTTGATGTACATGGTTGGCACATGGTATGGTATAGGTGTTGATGATACATGTGTTAGTGCATGGTTGATGCACTTGTTGTGGTACATGTGGTGATACAGGTTTGGTGCATGGTTGATGCACTTGTGGATGGTACAGGTATAGGTTGATGCATGGTACAAGTTGGTACTTGGTTATCTTGTGATGGTATGTGGTGATGTTGGTACATTCTTGGTAGAGGCATGTGTTGGTGATGTTGAACATATGGTTTGAGATATGCTCTTGGTGATCTTGGCATGAGTTCCATGCAGATGAGAGTGGATATAGTTTCGTGAATGAGACAATGATTGGTTGGATAGGTTGTTGTAACAGTAATCGGTTGACAGTGACAGGTTGGCTACAGTGACAGGTTACAGGTTGATGTGATAGTGGACGTGACAATGGAAGTGACAGTGGAAGAGTCCATGAAAATTGGCCTACACTTATATTTCAAAGCGTTAAGACAGGGCAAGGAAATGGGGTTGTAGCCTCCTTCTAGTTGGTGTCATAGAATCAGAGAGTTGGATCTTCCTTCAGGTTGGATCCTGAGAACTAGGTGGTTGTAGCCACCTTCCGATTGGAGTTGGATAACCCAAGGGGTTGTAGCCTCCTTCTGGTTGGATATAGAGAATTCAGGGAGTTGTAGATTCCTTCAGGTTGGAGCCTGTAAATAGGGGGTTGTAGCCTCCTTCCAGTTGCAACTGGAGAATTGGGAAGTTGGTGCTTCCTATGAATTAATTCTTGATATATATAAGAAATCATTTAGTGTTTTTCTCCCATTTGGGTTTCCACGTAAATAATGGTTTATTGTGTTCTTTATGTGATGTTTCATATGATTACATGATTATGATATATATATTGAATGCAATCATAAATGATACATGGATGATAAATTGTTGAACATTGTTGATAAAGTGAAAGAATATATATTGTGGTTAAAAGTGGCATAAAGTTCTCATACTGATCCCCCCCCCTCTCTCAGTATTCCAACACCCACATTGTTTAAATATGCTCACGCCTTAGCTCGCAGATGTCAAATTTTTCAAAAAACAATAGTAATAGTAAAAAGGGTTTCTTTTCATTTGCAACCTGTTTTTTTTTATGCTCCACTTCAGCAGTGGGGTTTGGACATAGTTGGGCCTATTAACCATGATTCATCTCTCCATCACAAGTTCATATTGAGGAAAACATATTAATTTAAAAGATGGGTGGAATAGGTACATCTTCGATTGTTCAATACCAACGAGGTGATATCTTTCCTTGCAACCAATATTGTCATGCGTTTTGGTATTCCTGAGTCTCTGGTTTTTTACAATGCCTTCTAATTTTTTTATTTTAATTTGAATACATATTCTTTCAAAAATGGAATTAAAGTTAAATATTCGGCAAGATATTACCCCAAGGAAAATGGGATTGTTGAATCCAGAAATAAAAATGTGATTAAAATCCTGAAAAGAGCAGTTGCATATCATCACAAAAACTAGCATACTGCTTTGTTTAATGCATTGTGGGCTGATAGGGTAACCCCTAAAGCATTCATTGGTAATTCTCCATTCTTTCTTTTGTATAGGAGAGAGGAAATACTTCCCCCAAATATTTTTCTACCATGATTACAACTATCTTAGAAGGTTCAAGAAATTGAATGTCCCTCTATGGAAAACATAATCAATGCCCTGATAAAACTAGAAGAGGCAAGAACTAAAGCTAAAAATAAGTTTGATCAACATCAACAAATCATCAAGCGATGGTTTGATGATAGCTCTTCCTCTGATAGGAATTTTGAAGTAGGAGACTTAGTGCTTAAGTGGGGCAAGGCACATGAGGGTAAAGGAGAAGACAAAGTTTCAATGTCTTTCACTGGGGCCATTTATTTTTATAGAAAAACTTGGTCCTAGCACATTTCAGTTATAGGCGCTGGAAGGTCAATCTGAGACCTTTCCAGTAAACTATCAAATTTTAAAAAACATGTTTCTCGATTTCCTCCATAGGAGATCAGTTCAGTAAATATGTTTGTTCTTTTCTCCCTTTTATAGTAACTTTTTTTTCTATTTGATGGATTTTGTTTCCTCCCTTGTATTTGATATTTTCTACTGAATAATGGTTGTTTTATCAGTCATGTTTTGGATTTTATCATTGTTCCAACATACTTGTCTGGTAAAGGCATATTTTCCGCTGCATAAAAATGAAGATATCATGTATAAAGAATTTTTTTTACAAGATGTCACCTTTGTGTTTGCTATAAAATTACTTAGATTAATTAATCCCAAGGTTCAAAAAACTTGTTTTAAGCTTTGTTGATAAATCTCTCTGAATTTTTCCATCTCTATTCAAGAAGCCTTATTTTCAATCTATATTAATGAATTCTTTAAAAAAACATCCTTACAGAATAATTTTACTTTTAAAGGAATTAGTTTTGGGAAAGCATGACTAATCCATAAGAGTTTAAGTAACCTTTCAATTCCCATGCCATCCTGCTTTCTTAAGGAGTGTTTTAGATCCGCTTCCCCATCCATTGGATAATCTCTTAAGAGATTAAATCATTACCATAGTAGGATCCTTTGTATTTAAAGAAACAAGAATTAAGGAGTCTGACTGAAGGATGGGAAGTCTCTTCGTGAGTCAACCTATCATGAACATGGAATCTTACAGAGTGACATTACCACTGCTGGTCACCAAGCTAGGGTAATGACTTTCGATCACAAGGTTGAAGGACAAGAGGTATCACCATGAGCTGACTTGTTCACTTTTGTAGGTTTTTGTGGATGACACGGTCATCAGTTGATTACCAAGCTAGAGAAGTGGCCCTCATTCGGCTTCCAAGCAAATAAGAAAACAACACTCATATATTATTGCAAAGAATGATTTGCTATGCATCTACATCTACTAGATGGGATTAAAGTGTCTAAATGGGTTAAAAGGTATCCACATTGAGGATATAAATGCATGTTGGCAACAATAGCTCTTCATGTGGTATTGAAATCCTTTTTAATACTATAACTCACTAGATTAGCTTGTCTTTCCCAAGATTAATTCCCTACAAAGTTTATTGTTTTTTATTAATGGTGGGTCCTCATTTTCAAAGTTTTTGAATACTGATGGAAATAATCTAGATATTATCGAAATATTATAAATCTAGATCAATACTACTTAAACCTGGGATAATAAAATTTCAATAATATTATAAATCTTACCTTTCATTCCTTGATATACATATAATTTCAGATTTTTGTACAGAGATAAATGTTTCGCCAAGTAAGTCACCATTTGTAAATAAATGGGCCCCCCTTGTAAATAATTTCACTTGGTAAGACCTATCATTTAGTTTATTGTTTAAACTCTTGACGAAGCACCATTATTACTTACAAGAGTAATAAGTCAACACAACATTTTGAAAACTGGATTTTCCTATTTATTTCCATGTTCTTTTGTCTCCCTACACGTAGTTATTTTTCTGTCTATTAGGAATCTGTGTATCTTGGTATTTACTGAAGGGGTCTACATAATCTGTCCTTTAGATTTCATCACCATTTGAAAATAATTTAAATCATTATAACTTTGAATTTCATGACTAAAAACATGAAATCAAAGGTTGATCTTCTTTCAATTTTGTCAAGGCAATGGAAACATTTCAGATGTTTGTGAATGTTGTTGACAATAAGGGCTAGTTCTAGTTATCATCATCGAATCTAAGTTCTTGCACTATGTTAGCACATAGAATTGTAGGGGTAAAAAAGAACCACTTTAGGTTTTGTTCTTGAGTCACACCTTTGGTCCTTACATCATTATCCTGACATGTGACCTCTCAGTTGTATCAATGGTTATCTTTGTCATCATCCATCTGTTTAAATGTCAAGTTAAATATAGTTGTATGTGATTCCAACTCACTAGGAGAGTTCGCATCGTACTCAAGTGATCCATTAATTCATTGCCATCATTACCTTTTTTTCATGCTAAGGGATTTCATTATTTTCAGAGCCTATTTTTAACAAATTTTCAAGGATCGGGTATTTGGGCATCCTAACAGTCTCCTCGAAGCATGCAAATCTTATTTGAATCAGGGACTACGAACTGGTGACAGGCATTGCGAACTTATTTCCTATAGCAGAGTCTTCTAAAGATTTGATCATAACTTTTGAACGAATGTGGGTTTTTCTGAAATGGTTTTTGGAGGATCATGATATTGGCATTGACCTACTGACAAAAATTCATCCCAACAAAGTTTGGCGTTTCAAAGATAAAATTAAAACACCAGTGCATTGCGAACTGGCTCTGCGAACTGGCTGAAGAAGAGGAAGGTTTAGAGGTTGTACAACTTTCACACATCCATGTGAAAATTCAAAGACATCAGCATCAAGCCTAGGCCTATCAAGTGCTCCATGAGAGTTTTCATCCTATTTGAGGGTCGAGAAAGGGTTTTTGGTTGGATTTCCTCTTGGCGCTCCAAACTCTGTGCTGCAAATCCAATGTGTGAACCCTCTATTCTAGCACTTTTAAAAAACCTGTCTTCTGCATATTTCTAAAGTTGTAATCTTAACAAGTTATTACACTCCTATCTAGTCTATAGTGTGCAATTGATCATCTATGGGAGATGAATTGAAATTCGCAAGTGTAGTGATTGTGTGAACAAATTATGATGTTGATAAAAAACCTGTTTTGCAGAGACTTGCCTTTGTCTCCCTTCATTATAATTCTCAGTAGCATTTCCTTAGCCTTTCTATTTTAAGAATGCCTTGTCTTATTCCTAGATGTGTAATGATTTGAGATGTATAGAAGTTCTACACAGGAGTATCCTATTGGAAAATTCTTGTCATCAAAACCCTAATCCTCTTTATCCCTTGTTTCACATCTAACAGTCATTTAATATTGCAATAAGGTTTTCTTCATACAGTATTTATGGAAAATTAGAAGCAAAGGAAGACTCACAAAGGAGGAGCTTTAGAGTTAGAAAATGAAGAATTTGAACTTCATTAAACAATATCATTTTTTGACAAGTTTCATGTTTATGCATTTTTGAAGATTTTAGGATGGTTATCCTTATAAACCATATTTATCTCCTGGGATGTTCTCTTATAGTCATATACCAATATAATGAGGTGTTACAACAATTGGTGGCACTAGAGGTGTTTTCAAGTGAAATGGGCTGCTAAAGGAGAGTTCGCAGCATCGGCGTTGTGAACTGGTATTTTTGACAGTTTGTAAACAATTAGCACACAACAGAGGAATTTTTTGCTTATAAATTTTGATTTCCAATCTAGGTTGCTCTGAAATTTGGCTTGGAGGTAAAACATAGTGTTTGGGACTTGCTGACAAAAATTCATCTTGACCCAGTTTGTATTTTTGGAGAAACAATGAAACCATCACCTACAGGAAAGTTCACAATGCATGTTGTCACATGCGCTGCGAACTCTAAGAGTCCGACAAATTTGAGCTATGGAAAGGCTTCCAGCTGTGAAGGAAGGTTCGAATAGTCTCCTAGGATTTATTTGGACATGAGGGACAAGTGTTTCATCTTCATATCAAGCATCATGACATGTTTCAAGTGGCATTTATCACAATAGGAAAGATCTTGGAAAATAGGAATTTGTTAGGCTTTTGTTGGAATCTTTTGTAACAAGACTCCTAAATGGAGGAGGATCCTATGTAACTCCTTGGTTTCAACCTCCTTAGGGTAGATAGATATTATTAACTATAAATGAAAGGGTTTTGATGAAAAAAGGGTTGGATTCATGATCCAAGAGAGGAGAGAGTTGGAGGAGCAATTTAGTTGCTCAATTGTAAGCTTGAGGGCATGTTGTAATTAGCATTTTTGCCATTAGAGATTCGTGAGAGTTGTTTCTCATAATTTTTGTTCTTTATTATCATTTTACCTTGTGATCTTGATTGAATGGAATTGTAGGCATTGAATATCAATGGTTTTTCGTGAGGCGGGAGATTCATGAGCTGCAAATTATTTGTAGTAATTGCCTCCTCTCATGATCTTTGTTCTAGTTATATTTTAACTCATTTTTGCAGAGAGGATGTTTGCTTGATGATATTATTATTATTGTTATATTTCTTATACCTCCCTCCATAAATTATATCCCTTTTGGTCTGGTATGAGATTGAGTGCCTCTGATCAGTAGGATGTGTTGACTCCATGCCCAATGGAATGACTTTGCAAACTGTTTTCTACCCTCTTTCTTTCTCTTCCTTGTTGATCCACCCTTTTATATTGATTTAATTTTTCAGGCTCGATGATAGGGGAGAGACCTCCGATTTGGATATTGTCATATAATAGATATTTTGTTCCTGATGTGTAAACCATATTTAAGACACTTTGTTTCTAAATACTTACTTGATGGTCTATACTTTGGGATTGCCTTCTGTGATTGACACCTTTTCTGAGTTTTCATCATCCATATGGCACCTTGATATAAACAATTATCTATAAATTTTGATGGGTATTGGGCTTACACTAATGGAATTCTGAGTGTGACTCCCAGTGCTAACATTTTTGGCACCGTTTTCAGGGATGAAAATGAAGACACCTTCCCTGGGTGAACTATGATGATTAGATCTAACTTTGGATGGTGAACTGAAGCTAGACACTTTTAGACTACTTATCCTTCACCATGGAGACTCCACTAGTCATATATCTACTAGAGACTCCATTGTTTTGAAATGGACAAGATCCTAGCTTAGAGGTATGCTTTATGTGATTTTTCAAAGATAGTCGGTTTTCCAAATCCAGTGCCTATTAGAGATGAATGGGAAGGTTGTCTTCCTAGGTTTAGAGGGGGGAATTGGGAAATGCTAGTTGAGTTATTACTAGATTTTCACGAGTGCACAATTAAGCTAAAAGTTATACATGAATATGTCCTCATCAAATTGTTTACATACTCTTTAGATTGAGCAGCTCGTGATTCATGTAGATCACTCTCAGTTGCTTGTATTACTTCACTAAGACATTTTCATGCTACATTTTGTTTGTTAGATTGCAAAGAGAAATTTGAAGCTGATTTCCTTTATCAAGGATGTTGTTATGAATTTGATTTTCTAAGTAAAGGATCAAATGGTCATAAAGAGTATGATGTAGTAGAAGACACTTTTCATTATGATTAAGAGGTTGATGATATTTAAAGTGATAGCCAAAATGTAGATACTTTTGACATTGTATCAAATGTATCTTTTGTTTTAAGTTGTCATGAAAACAAAATTGTTTCCTTTGAGTATTCAACTTATTAGTGCCGCCATTTTCTTTTAGTTAGAGTTAGTTTTTGGTCGGGCTATGGCCCATGTGTCCAAACATGTGAAGTCAGGTATGTAATAGTGAAGGGGTCAAAGTTAGCAAGTGGTCAGTTGGCCCTTGGAAGTGGGATGGAATGTCAGAGTCAAAAAATGCGTAAATGGTATAGGTATGTTGTTCCCAAAGGGCCATCTCCTATTAAAAAATAGCTTCTACGTGCCCCAGGTCGAGTCAAGTAGTTAATTAAGGTTGTGTCAGCAAGTACAGAAACTATTATCAGCTCATAATGAAGGCCGAGGGAATGAAAAATAGCGGCATGCATATCATGTATTCCCTGCAGCCATTATCGCCTGTACCTTACAGATGGGGATGTGCCATGGAAAATCTACAATTCGATTCAAAACATCCAGTCGCCATGAATTCACTGTTCCTTAGCACGATTCCTCCTTCCACCCGATTTGTTATAAATCCCATAGCTCCTACACCCATTTTATTCGCGAAATCAGATTCAAACTCTGTCTATAATTTTTCTCGTAGGCCTAGGTCGATTGAATTATCCATCTTGGGCATTCGTTAAATCCACCACGTGTAGGATAAACATTCGTCATTCCATGGCAACCTCTCAAAGCATAAATAAGGGTGCGTGAAGTGGAAAAATCGCCATACCCGAACCTCAAAGTGATTGGGATTCATTCTCACTCACAACAGGCATCCCCAAGGATAAAAGAGAGATTTTTCCTTTACCCACAGGAATGGCGACATCACACCATGCAAAACTTGGAGTGGAAGGAACTGCGTAGGAAGGAAAGACAGTGGAAGCCCTATCTCCCAAACAATGGCTACCTCAGAGAAGGGGCAGACCAAGGAAGAACAAGGAAGTTGGGGAAACTCAAATCTCAAATGAGTTGTGCGCACGACCAATCGTTGAACAATTCCTTACGTGCGTCGTCTGCCTGGAGCCTTTGGAAGGTACCAGCCGAGAAAGTGGGAGCAGAATGAGGAGGATGGATGTTGTGGGTAAAAATAGTCAAGAGACATCTCAGCAGCTGAAGAAAGTGAAGCTAGCCATTGTCGAATTATACCAAGAGAACAGGGAGCAAAGAAAACAGCTGGTGACAAAGACCACGGAAGCATCAACAGCACAAGTTCATGAAGGGAACGTGACGTGGATAAAAAGACATCTCAGAGAGGTGCAGGATACAATTGTATAGTTGCGCGAAGCACAGCGGCTCATGGAAGAAAGGTATGCCAAACACTCCAGAGAATGTGAAGCGGCCAAAGAGATAGCCCGCACAACTCTCGTCAGTGAGAATAAAAAACAATATTAGCTGAGTTTGTTCCTATATTCACAATCAGAAGGAAAATCTTGACCATTTTGAAGGAGACATCGCCCAAGACATTTCACCATTTTAATAATGGTCGTGAATTTCTACAGCCACTTTCCATGCACACTTCCCCTAGCAAATGAACACGAGGCAGAAAATCAAAGCCATTATAGCAAACAACGAGACTCTGACAGACGCTTGTCCACCCAGATACCTGATCGACAATCGAACTCCTATGGCGGATTACAGCGATCATGATGTAGCCAAATGTATCTTTTGTCTATTTTTGGAAAACGTCATATGAAGAGTTTTGTAACACAGAAAAGTAAGTTCCCGAATTTGTAGAGATAGCAGTTAGAATAGTAGGGAAGCCCAAGCGGCGCCGTCATTTATATATTTGATATTTTCAATGTAAGCCAGGTTGGTTGGAAAAATTGGTATAGAAAGTATTTATTGTATGTAATTGAGTTCGACCGAAACTTAATGCAAAGGTCATGTAAATTTTATGAAAATATTCTAATTGTAGCGATTGGATGTATTGTTTTCCCTTTCTTGCATATGTGCTTCCTCTTATCTTTATTCATATATTTTTCTGTCTAATTTGGAACGAATTTTTGAACCTGTGGATTCGTTGTGCAACGTCCCTTGTTCGTGCCATTTAGAAAAAAAAAATTTCTTCTAAAATTTAACTCTGAATTCTCCCACAAGGTGCTCCTAGTTACTTCCTGTAATATCTCTCTGCCACACATTACTATTTTACACTGAATATAGTTGCTCTCTTATCCTTTATCCTCTCAAAGTTCAGTCACCGAGTCATTTGTTTCCGTTGTTTCCTCGAATCAACTTCATAGCCCAAAGTCTTATTTTTTTGCACCAATATAACCAAAACCCATTATATCAAAGGTGTTAAATCTAGCCACTGCTTCAAATCCATATCCCGCGCAGAGACAAAGTCTCCTGAGAGAGCCTTCTTTAGGTCCAAAAGGCTAGTTTCGGGCCTCAAAGTTGGTTGAAAAATCTACCTTCATCATTTGTTTATCAGTCGAACATATTTACGGAGTGCTAACATTCTAGCACCATTGTCGGGGATGAAATTGAATATATTTTCCATGGGATAATGACTAACATTGTAGTTTGACCCTTGAGGGTAACAGAGGGACAAACATCTATACTAGATGAAACCTTTACCATGTCGAATCCATTCAAAAGACTAGTAGCATCAAGTAGCACAGTTCAAGAACCGTGGCTCTAAAGATGATCTATACCAGAGAAAATCCTGACCCAAACCCTACGGAGCCTATGTATGACCCAGAGAAGATTTTGCACAATACTAGAGAGCAAGAATTAGACCTGTTCTATTACCTGGACAGAAGCATGTCCTTACCTAAAGATGATGCGTAAAGCATTGACGACCTAGATTTTGACCAGTTATTCGAGCAAACCCTGTTCAATTCTAAGTCAAAAACTAGCTTGGATGAGATAGTTTTCGACCATAAGAGATTCCAAGCCCTAGCTTCTAATAATATCCCTCAAGTCCCAAGCCCTCCTAGACCCATGGATTCCAAACTCGCCCCCCTCATTATGCCTTCCCAACTTCATGATTTTCCCCAAAATTACAACCAAAGGATTAAGCTCTATGATGTTGAAGGGAACATTTTAGCCTAGAAACATCTGGATTGGTTCAACGGTTTTGTCGACCTAGAAGAGGTAGACTATGCAGATGCGAAAATGAGGTTGTTCATGCAGATTTTTGTGGGGGAGGTGAGAAAGTGGTTCAAATCCATACGACCAACAAGTATTCAAGACTTTGTTGCATTCGAAACATCTTTCATCCACAGATGGGGAGACAAGAAGAGCCCCTTACAGTTGTTAACGTGGTACAATAATATGAAGAAGGTGTCGGAAGAGACGGTGCAAGAATTATCAGCTCACTTCATGAAGGTTTATAACTCGATTCCCATAAAAGTTTAGCCACCTCCTGGGGATACTCATTTACGATATTGCGACTCCTTCGATAATGAATTTTCTTTTTTATTGAGAGAAAGAAGATAAAAAAACCTAGACTCGATAATGAGCAATGAGATCAAAGTCGAGGTAAATATGATGGCGTTGGGGAAGATCAAACCAATATTAAACAGAGGAAATAAGAATCCCCAAGGATACACACAACCATCGACGTCGAGATCCACAGACGAAAAATTCGACTTAATGATGAGAACCATGGAGAAGCTAATGGAGAAAATGTCTGTGGGAAACAGACCTGCTACTCGAGAACAACAAGACCCCCAGCCCAAGAATCAGAACCTCAGGAGGGGTCAAGTTCCTCATATCAAACAGAGGGAGCAGAGATATCAAGGTGACCAATATACAAGGCCTCCTTTTCAAAACAACTACGCGGATGAAGACATCGACCAAATGTTCAAAGAATAAATGCATTGTTGCGATAAAAAGAACTCACGCGTGTTTTTGACAAAGAGCGAACATGATCAGTACATGAGTAGAAATGATGATTTTATGTTGGAGACGGATGACACATGGATTGGGGAAACTGATGATGTGTTGTCCTGGGAGACGAAAGAGTTCAGAAAAGGTTATCAGAATGCCATCATGTAGTTTCAAAAAAGATGCAACCTTGGGAGCAAGGAAACATCTACCAAGACTCAGCAGAAAAATCCCACAAGGAAACCTCTGGTGGACACCCCTTCCACAAGCCGACCGAAGCCAAACAGCGCGACCAAGGATGCGATGGAGAAGGCAAAGTCGAAGGAAGAGGCCCCGAAGAAAACTCCGGACGCAAGTTGAGAAGCGAGTGGAAAAGAGGTAGATAAAGTTTGTCCCCCTTTTAACTTTGAGTATGAAATGGATAAAATCAAAACCTCTGTCCCGTTCAACAAACTTATCAGAAAGGGAGAGTATTGGGAATAGATTATTAAACTGTTGAAAATGGGAGGGACCCCTGATACTTTGAATATCCAAGACGATCACCCTGCTATTATGTTTGGTATGTGCATTGAGGAGACAAGTGATATTGAGGACTTGCCTCCATTCTACATTAATATAAAGGTTCATGACATGACCCTACATAACACCATGTTATATTCCGACGCGTCACACAACCTCATGCCAAAGGTGATCATGGATGAATTGGGTTTGGATATCACGAGGCCCTACAAGGATATTTTCTCTTTTGATTTGAGGAAAGTCAAGTTCTTAGGTCTCATCAAGGAATTGTTCATGTCATTGGCCCAAATCCTTCGAAGAACATGGTTATGGACATGGTCGTGGCGGACATACCCCCTAATTTTGTCATTTTGTTGTCCAGATCATGGGTTGCAAAGTTAAAGGGGACCTTGCAAATGGACATGTCATACGCCACCATTCCTATCTTTGGCCAAGACAAATGGTTGTACAGAGAAGTGTTGTTGAAATACATGGTGAGTAGCAAGACGCAGCCAAATAACCATCCCATATACTCCATCGAAACTAAGGTTAGTTCTTCTATATTCTACAATGACTTGAGTTTTGAAGAAGAAGAGTCGACAACCATCATGACAGCCGATGAGGAAACCATGTAGAAAGCAGCAAAGTGCGTTGACTCAGAGGACCATGTGGAAAATGGGATATGGAACATGAGTTTCGAAGGCGCAGTCAGCAAAGAATGGGTTGGGGTCAGCGTATGGGTAAGATCCCCTGAATTGGGCACAAAGTTGCACTCATACAAGATCGCATTCGAATGCACAAACTACATGGTCGAGTATGAGGCATTGATTTTGGGCATGAAGGTGCTGAAAGAATTAGGCGCAGAGAAGATAGAAGTGCACAGAGACTCTGAACTGTTCATAAACTAGGTTAAAGGTGTGTATCAAACAAAGAACCCCAGGTTGAGGGAATATAGAAACTTGGCATTGGACCTCCTCAAGAAATTTTATGAGTATGACATATATGTTATCCCAAGGGATAAAAATCAAATCGTCGATGCATTGGCCACCTCGGCCTCAGTTTTTAAAATCCACATCTTCCCAAACAAAAAATACGAGATTGAAGTCAAACACATGCCATCAGTGCCTAATAATATAAACTATTAGTAGGTGTTTGGGGATGACAAGTAGGTGGAAAGATTTCTTCAGATAAGCAACGAGTTAGCTAACACAAACATTGATGATGAAGGTTGTTGCAATGAATATGGGTGCGTGGATGCACGCAGTAATGACGACCTTTTCTAGAACCAGATCATGGGAAGGGACATAATACAACTAAAAAATAACATCATTTTGAAGGGGTTAGTGCCACTGGAAAGTTGTTTGACGAAAATAGCATGGCTAAAAATCCCAAGATCATTGCAAGTGAAGAGGACGTGGAAGAATGCAACATCGGGACTGAGGAGAACCCAAAAATGATAAAATTATCAAAAACACTCAGTCCAGAGGTTAAGCAAGACTATGTTAAGCTCATGAAGGATTTTCCCAACGTCTTCGCATGGAGCTATGACGATGTGAAGGTGTATGACACTAAAGTAATTCAACATGTCATCCCTCTCAAAGAGGACCAGAAGCCATTCAAACAAAAACTGCGACGGATAAATCCCCTGCTATTGTCGTTGATCAAGAAAGAGGTAAAGAAACTATTCAAAGCTAACATTATCGTTTCTTTAAGATTCTCAAAATGGGTAGCTAATTTGGTACCTGCAAGAAAGAAGAGTGGCGAGATACGACTGTGTGTGGAATTTCGAAACTTAAACAAAGTGTACCTAAATGACCATTACCCTCTCCCTAAAATGGACTATATCCTGCAAAAGGTGGTGGGGTCCCAGTGTTGGATTACTGAGAGGGGGGGTGAATCAGTAATAACGTAATTTTAATCCTTTTTCTTCAAATGTTATATCAATGTAGAATTATTATCCAATAATGAGCAGTAATAAATAAGCAATGAACAAATGAAAAATCATACACATAC